>JANHAO010002755.1:0-27786 GCA_026873985.1 Saraca asoca
AGAAAAGTTTTGAAATTCAATGTGATTTTCAAAACCCAAATGGCTATTCCAAGATTGTGAATTTATAAATTAGGAAAAGTTTATAGGATACAATACGGAAAAATAAAATCCATTAACAAATAATAATGAGAAAAACTTAGAAATAACACAACTTAATTTGAGTAAGAAAATAGAATGTGAAAAACCTTTTGAAATATTCTACATTATACAAGAGTTTCCATCTAATTTGTCTCACAAAAGATTCTTCAAAATTAATTATATTTATAATAAAACTAGTTATCAAATATAAAAGGTAGATAGATTCATAATTATTTTTTTTAAATTAAGAATTGATTTTGCTTAAAAATCAAGATCAATTCATTACTATATCAGTTACAATAAGTTATTGAAAAAAAATGCGCTTGACATAATTAGTAATTTAATTGGGTGGTGAAAAATGAATGAGATGAAATGAGTAATGTCATAAAAAGGGTTAAAATGTAATTTTTACCTTTTAACATTCACCAATGTTTTAATTTTGTCTTATAACTTTATTTGGTTCAATTTTGCTCATTAACTTAAAAAAAAAATAATGTGAGATTTCTATTAACAAGGTTCATTAGAATGACAAAAAAATCTAAATAAAGCTTAAAGAAGAGTGGTTTTTGTACAGGATCATATATTGGGAAGCACTTGTATTACGAGGATACATGGAAGTTCTATGATGTGTAGAAAAAATGGTATGTATATAGAATATGAATTCCAATTGATTTAGGTTTTAAAGAGTAGTAGTTTTGTTTAATTACGAAAGGGTTTTAATTTAATTGATAAAAAGTCATTTAGTGCATTAGCTTGTGATGGATTTTCATTGGCAACGTTCATTAGAATGATAGAAAAATCTAAATAAACCTTAAATAATAGTGGTTTTTGTGCAAGATTATATATTAGGAATCACTTTTGTTATAGGGATGTATAGAAATTTTGTGATATATGAAGACAATGGTATGAGTGTGGAATATGGATTCTAATGGTTTTAATAGTTTCAAAACATAGTAGTTATGTTCAATGATAAAAAGGTTTTAATATTGTTATAGGGATTTTTCGGAAACACATTTTAGGCCGGGTCGAGGTCCAATTGGAGGCCCACTTAGACTGGTGGAGGTCTAAGCCAGAGTTTGAGGTCGTTGAGCGAGGACCCAGATTGTCGGGAATAAGCTGGAGGCATCTCGTGATGTCGCGAATGAAAGAGTGTAGCTCGCTAAAGAGACTTTCAACCTCTCAGTGAGAAGCCCACGACCTCCAGAAGAATGACCAAGCACAGATGACAAGGCCAGCCAGAGTCATTAGCTTGCTCAACTTCCAGCCTGCCCACTAACAATGGATACTTTTATGGAGTCCAGTCAGCAATCAAAGGCACACGTTTTCTGTTGACAACTTAACCTCCAAATTTACACATCAACTCCCTGGAAATCCGACAAAGATTTGCTCAGCATTAATTATCCAGTGCCAAGCATTAATGTCCAGAGCAGCAGAAGCAATCATTTTGTTGCTTATAAAATTATAATTGTAACCCTCTCCCTTTCTATAAATAGAGGGGGGAGGCCACCATATAGAGGGGAGAGCACAGATACATGTAGAAACTCTATCAGTATTGAGAGTGAGCACTGTTCACCTAGAGAGAACTTCATTGTTGTATTCATACCTTGTAAAACCAAACCTTGTAGTACATAATAAAAGATCAATGTGGACATAGGGGCTAAACTGACTTTAGCCAAATCACAATAAACTCCTAGTGTTGTTGCTTCTTATTCTTCTTCTTCACTACTTCCTTTCACTGTTTTCTGTCATACTTAGCTTACAGTTAGGGGTAACACTGAACTTGACTCATTAATCAGATTTTGTTGTCAACATTTTGGCGCTAGAGGAAGGGCTTGCACCTTGCCCCCATTGCACATTCTTCATTTTCAATCTCTGACAAACTATTTCAGACATGATGGCAAGAGGAAAAACTATCAGGAGTGGAAGAGTTCCAACTGGCCAACCCGAAGGTCAGGTACAATAGCGAAACACAGCCGCTCCCACAGTAGGTGCTAACACCAGCACAACATCCTTCATTTAACACCAACCCATAGTCCATGAAACTGATGAGGCTCAGACTTGTTGACTGTGCCAAGAGGCGCTTGACCGGTACTAGGAAGTGCTGGAGAATACAGTGAAGGAACTGGCCAATATGGTGCGAGTATTGGCTCAAATGTGTGCCCAAGGTACACTAAGGCAGGATGAAGTGGTTGCACCCGAGGCTAGATGTTATCAGTCAGGGCCTAAACATGAAGAGTAAGCCAGGGTTGAACATCATTAAACTGGCTTAATGCACTCATCCAATTCGTGGCTAAAGTCCAAAGTCCACCGGGATCGGGAGGACAGGGAGAATGATCACCAATGCGAAAGCTCGCATAAGAGTGAGAGCTCACACGAAATTGGTAGCGAGCTAGAGATGGATCACAACTTGTACGATCACGAGCACGACAATAAGTATAGAACTTCAGACTGACATTCTCTTAGTAAGCGAGAAGAAAGGAGTTGAAAGACCTCCAGTCAATGGTCAAAGTCTCGAGACCCGATGGTCGAAGAGTTACTTCAGAGGATGGAACAATTGGAGAAAAACTCTGCATCCTAGGGGAACTGGGAATCACATGAGGAGAGAACTCCATTCTCTTGCCAGATCGAGGTGGAGCCCTTTCTCCATAGATTCAAGATCCTAAACGTCCCCCTCTACAATGGGGATAGCGACCCTTACAACCACCTGGATGCTTTCAATGTCTAGATGGACCTACAAACCTCCAACCCGTTGGTAAAATGCTGAGTCTTCTCGGCCACACTTAGAGAAGTACTATAGATATGGTTTAGAAGCCTTCTAACTTGTAGTATAAGGAGCTGGGAGGAATGCCAAACAAAGTTCCTCAATCAATACAGAGCGCAAAAGAGACAGCTCACCCCCTCCTGCTACTTAGCCACGGTCTTTCAACGAAAAGACGAATCGCTCAAGGACTACATTGCCAGGTTCTGACAAGAAGTTAGTAACATGGATAATCCATTTGACGAAAGTATCCCCATGGTGATTTCAGCAGGACTCTGAAAGGATGGAAAATTATACAAGGACATATATAATTCTCTTGTCAAGAGCTTGGGTGAATTTTATGAGTGAGCTGCCAAGGAGATCCGATGGGAGGAAACCTTTAGCATGAAGAAGCCGAATAAGAAAGAAGAAACCAACACCTCCCATCGAGGCATGAAAAGAAATGGAGGCGAGGGTAGTAAGGATAACCAAAAGGGGGGGTTCTGGAGGCCAACCACGAAGAAGGCCCAAAATGAACAATTTCAACATTAATGTCGCCATGATACCTACACTGTCCTGTCAGATGTGCCAGACAAAATCTATGCAATCGAAAGAGATAACGAAGATTTTGGTAGACCCAGGCCAATGAAGACCCCCATTTAAAAAAGGAACCATAATAAATTTTATGCCTACCACAGCGAGGTCGGGCATAATACATCAGACTGTTAGGCGTTGAAGGACGCCATCGAAGACCTCATCAAAAGAGGCTGCCTGAGAGACTATGTGGTGAGAACCCAGGGGCAGCGACCCTTGCGTCCCCTACAACCTACGTCGTAACACCATCAAACTCTTGAGCATGAAGAAGCTCCATCTATGAGGATAATCTTCACCATACACGGTGGACCTCATATCGCAAGGACCTCGAATCGATTGTACGATTGCTATGTGCGAGCGGCGGGATGTGTCATTCTGACAAGTCACTTAGAGCATGAAAGGCTCGCCAAGAAGGCTAGGATAGCTTCATATAGCATTTCCTTCACGGAAGAGGATGCACAAAGGGTCCATTACCTTCATAACAATGTGATAATCATCCGGGTAAAGATCGGCAATGCCAAAGTAAGAAGGATCATGATGGATACTGGGAGTTCTGTAAATGTAATGTACAAGGGGTGCTTCGACCAGATGGGTGTGAGCACGAGCCAGTTGGACCCATCACCTGAGCCCCTCTATGGCTTCACAGGAGATGGAATACTCCCAGTAGGATGAATCAAACTCCCATTTACTTTGGGAGACCACGATAGGCAAGCAACCATTATGGCGAATTCCTAATTATAGACTATCTATCGGCTTACAATTTGGTGCTAGGACGACTTGCCATGAATGATTTTGACATGATAACGTTAACCAGAAGGTTAACAATCAAGTTCCTGACCTCGAGTGGAATTGGATGCGTACACAGGGAGCAGTAAGTAACTCAGCGCTACTATGAAGAGGCAGTTAAACTCAGGGTTCAAGGGAAGAAAGTAAATGTTATGTCCGGGGGAGAGTCCCCGAGCGATGAGAGAGAAAGGGGTCATCTATGACCTTGATCCTCGAGAGGTGGATGCTAAGTGAGCCACCAGACCAGTCGAGGAATTGGAGGACGTGCAAGTAAGCGAGGTGGACGAGCAGAGATGCCTCAAGCTGGGAAAATGCCTGCCATCTAATATGAAGGCATAATTGAAGAGTTTTCTCAGGGTAAACATGGATGTTTTTTCTTGGAACCATGAAGATATGAAGGGCATTGATCTGAATATAATGTCGCATAGATTAAATATCGACCCCTAGATCAAGCCAGTTTACCAGAAGAGGAGGCCAATGATCGCCAAACGCTATGCGGCACTTAAGGAAGAGGTGGGCAAGCTTCTAGCGAATAAGTTCATTCGTGAGGCACGATACCCCACTTGGGTGGCTAATCTTGTACTCATTAAGAAGAAGAATGGGAAGTGGAGAACGTATATTGACTTCATAGACTTCAGCAAAGCATGCCTTAAAGACAATTTCCCTTTGTTGAGGATAGATCAACTAGTGGATGCGATGGTAAGACATGAATTGCTTAGCTTTATGGATGCCTACTCAGGGTATAATCTGATTCTGATGGCCACATAAGACGAAGAGCATACCTCGTTTATCATCGATTATGGGCTATATTATTACAAAGTAATGCCCTTCAGACTTAAGAATGCGGGGGAAACCTATCAGTGATTGATGAACATGATGTTCCGGGAACAAATTGGCAAGACCATGGACGTATACATAGACGACATGCTGGTGAAATCCAAGTAACTCGTCGATCACATGTGTGACCTTGACGAGATGTTCTAAACCTTGAAAAGGTACCAGATGAAGCTAAACCTGCACAAGTGTGTGTTTGGAGTAGCCTTACGCAAATTCCTCGGCTTTATAGTAATTAACAGAGGGATCGAAGTGAACTTGGAGAAAATCAAGGCACTGCTCGACATGTGTTCTCCTATAGGACTAAAAGATGTCCAAAGCCTAAACGGTCAGATCGCTGCACTTAGCAGATTCATCTCCAAGGTAACGGACAAGTGTGTTCCCTTCTTTGACATCCTTAAGAGGGTGAAGAGGTTCGAATGGACCCTCAAATGTGAGGTCGCATTTCAGGATCTTAAGACATATCTCGGGCAAGCACCTCTCCTTTCTAAGCCAAAAGAGGGTTAAAGATTAACCGTATACTTGGGTGTATCCCAACACGCCTTGAGCATGGCACTAACACGAGAAGAGGGAGGATTTCAACTCCCCATCTACTATGTAAGCAAAAGATTGCTGATGTAGAAACAAGATATTCGTCCATGGAAAAGCTCGTCTATTGCTTAGTCATCGCCTCAAGGAAGCTTCAACCCTATTTCTAGGCCCACAACATCAGGGTCCTCACTCAGTACCCATGAAGATAAGTTCTGTAAAAGATAGACACCTTAGGATGACTGCTTAAATGGGCAATAGAGCTCGCACAGTTTGACATTAAGTATAGGCCCAAGATGGCTATTAAGGGGTAGGCACTGGCTGATTTCATTATCGAATTCATAGGCCCCTTACAAAATGAGGTAGAAGTCTCTGAGGCCCCTTGGTGGGAACTGTTCATTGATGGGTCATCCGTTGATCAGAAGGCCGGAGTAGGAATGATCCTTATCAGCCTAGAAGGGCATAAGGTCTTTAGTGCCTTGAGGTTTGGCTTTTGGGCCACAAATAATGAAGCTGAATATGAAGCCTTATTGGAAGGCTTACAACTAGTTAGAGAGGTGCATGCCAAGAAAATAAAGATTTTTAGCAACTCACAATTAATTGTTTGTCAAATAAAGGGTGAATACTAAGCTCAAGAACAGAAAATGATGAGATACCTCTAGAAAGACCAAGAATTGCTAGGCTCCTTCCAATAATTCGAGATCACTTAATCCCATGAGCCCAGATTGCACATGCTGATGCTTTAGCTCAATTGTCTACCCTTGATGATCCTGACCTCATGGGATCGATCCTGGTAAAGCTTCTTCCATCCCCAAGTATTAAACATCAAGACGTCGTCATGGTGATTGCCAAAGTGCCTAATTGGATGAATCCAATCTTGGACTACCTGCATAATGAAAGGTTACCAAATGGTAGACTCAAGGTGTGACATCTGCGAGCTCGAGCAGCCAGATAGTACATCCATAACAACATGCTCTACAAGAGAGGGTTCACAACCCCACTTTTAAGATGCATAGATAGCGAAGACTACAGTACCATCCTGGAGGAGATTCATGTAGGGCATTGCAGAAACCACACTGGGGGGCTATCCTTGGCACAGAAGGCCCTTCGATAGGGATTTTACTGGCCAACAATGAAGCAAGATGCTATCGACCTTATCAAGAGGTGCGACAAGTGCCAGAAGATCACGAAAGTGCTGTGAGCCCCACCAGTTTATCTAAAATAGATGACAAGCCCATGGCCATTTGCAATTTAGGGATTAAACCTAATTGGATCGCTTCCCAAGGCACAGAGAAATTGTAAATATGCAATAATAGCTATAAATTACTTCACCAAGTGGGCAAAGGCAAAGGAACTTGCTAAAATCTCATCCTCTAAGGTCGAAAAGTTTATATGGGACAACATCATTTGTAGGTTCGGGGTCCCTTAGCAGATCATCACCAATAACGGGACTCAATTCACCAGCGAGCAATTCATCAAGTTCTGCAATGACCTCAAGATTGTTAAGAACTTCACAGCCATAGACCACCCACAAGCCAACGGACAGGTGAAGCCATCAAAAAGATCTTGAAGACCAAGCTAAAGGCAAAAAAGGGAGCCTGGGTAAATGAGTTGCAATCAATATTATGGGCCTATAGGACCACACCTTGTAGCTCCATGGGGGAAACCCCCTTCTCAATAGTATATGGGTGTGAGGCAATAATCCCCACATAACTCAAGGTCGTTATGCAGTGAAGGGTCACTTTCGACTTGGAAGATAATAACCAGTTGCTTACTATGAACCTAGGCCTTTTGGAGGAAGCGAGAGAAAGAGCTAGCCTTAGGGTTAAAGCCTATCAGTAATGGATAGCAAGGTATTACAATCGTAGAGTGCGAACTCGAAAGTTCAAACTCGCCGACCTCATCCTGCGCCTTGTCCTCTCCGGAGCCTGCAAATCTAGTGAGGGGATCTTGGGACCGAATTGGGAAGGTTCGTATGTTATCAAAAGGATCGTGAGTGATGGAGCCTACCATCTGGCAGATATGAATGGAGTAGAATTCCCCCGCACTTGGAATGCCAGCACCTTCGCCGTTACTACCAATAAGTGTCTCGATACCTTATAATTGATTCATTGTAAATACAAATGTAATTCTTTGAATTCTTTGGAATAAGATCATGGATTTTTATGCTAAGTTATATATTGTACGATGCAACGAGAGTTAACATATCAAATTCTTATCTAAACATGAATAAACAAGATTCAAGCATCCAAGCATAAAAACATTAAGGATAAAAAGAGTTCGACTTCATCGTAATAAAACTATACAAGTTGTTCATGAAGTTCATTACATGTGCCAGGAGCACCAAAAAGTCAGGTTATACAATTCTTGTTTTAAGGGGATAGGGCCTCAGGGGCTGAGCCTTCAACATGTTGAGGACTAAGAGCCGGAATGTCGAGAGCACTATGCACAAGAATAGCATTAGTAACTTGGGAGCTACCTTTTCCCTAGATCGTGACTCTGGCAGAAGGGATACTGACTCCAGCACTAAGACCCTTCCTTACAGCTCAAGCTTTCCATTGTTCTACCGCCTCGATGACTTGGGGATCGAAAAAGAAGTAGTCTAGCTCAGGGTATTTTTCCCATACAGTATAAAAGAATGAAGCAAGAGTTGTCATACTCGTATCTGTAGCTGTCTCTGCTACAGGAGAGAATATTTTAGCTTCAACCTATAACTCTCTCTTTAGCATCATTGCCTCTTCAGCAGAGGCCTTGGCCCACTGCTCTACAGCTTTTATCTTCCCTTCAGTAGTATTGGCCACCTTGTTCATCTTTCGCAGTTACGATTGGGCTTTGTCAAGCTCTATCCTGGCCTTGTTAAGGTCGTTGGTGGTGAGACCGAAGCCCACCTAAATATCCTCATGACTCTTCACTTCGTGAGATAGCACAGTCTCTAACTCCTTTTCTTTCTCCCCAAGTTCTTGCACCTCAACTCGTCGAGCCCCCAGCTTGTCCACGAGTGCTGATTTCTCTCTGTCCTAATCCTCGTAGGTCACGACAATCTTCATCAATGACAATACATTCTACAGGAACAGGCAGCAAGGTTAGACTTAATAATAGATGAAATGGCTAAGGCGAAAAAGGGCACTTATCGTTAAACCCTGTAGAGCCACATATCCTGCCAGCCTCCCAAGGGAGAGCTCCTCGCTTTCCAATGCATTGACCTTGCCATCATTACCTAAAACTGTACCAAAGTTTTCAACAAGTGTCCGAACATACCTCTCTATTTTGGAGCCAGGCTCAACTAATAGCTTTGTAAGGTTCACTCCTGATGTGTTTTCATGGGTTAACTTCTTCTTCTTTTTGACAATCCTTTGCTTCTTTTAAGGAGGACCGGAGGGACTGGCAGTACTGGTTGCCTCTACCTCTTCAGAACGTGGTGAGGAAATTGAATCCAATAGAGAGACCTCGACAACAACAGTTGGTTACTTTGTGATAGCTAAAATCGCTTCGGCCACGGTGGTCGCTGGGGCTTCAAGAGCAAGACTCGCACTAGGGACTGGGGGCTGGCTTGTAGTGACTTGGGTTGAGACGACCTAACGGGCTGTAGGAGCCTCGTCTTCACTAAATAAGGGAGGCATTCTAAGGATCAAGTCCATAATTTTATCGTAGTCATCAAAATTTGCTGCCCTAACCTTCGTTAGTTGGCAAATCCCTATCTCCCTAGTCACAATGGTGTTTACCGAAGGGGCAAGCCTATGGAAGCAGAGAATGCCCTCGTCAAACCTGAAGTCATTCTAAAGATCCTCAGATGAAGCAAAACAATCTAGAACCCCTAACTCATTGGCCCCGAGTGTTGGCTATCTACTAGTTTTGTCTGCAAAGTTGAATAAGAGGTCAGAATTCAGAACAACAAGTCACAATCCAGGACAGATATCAAAGAAGTAAACGAATTCATCCATTCCCAGCCCACCTACCTGGAACAAGAACGAAATCAAAATTTTTAAGATATCTCAGCGAAGGGCACGAAATATAAAACTAGTGAGACTTGTAATGTCCCGCATTGGACTTCTCCTTTGCATCCCCCTGTGGGAGGATTTCCTTGTGAGGTGTCCACCTTGCCGAAAGGTAATGAAGCCCATCCTCAGAGTTTGCACACCTAAGGTCATATAGGTAGCAAATGGTTTCGGGTGACGATGGAGGAAGGCCATTGACCTTGTGAATAAGGGTTAACGAAATCAAAGAAGTGTATGAATTAAGTGTTAGCTGAAATGGGCTAAGCTTTATTTTATTTAAAAAACCAATAATAAAAGGATGAATGGGTAATCTTAATCCCACGGTGAGATGCGGGATGCTAATGGCTATAAAGCCTTGAGGAGGATGAGTGGCATAGTCGTCTGGAGCAGGGACCATAACGTTACACCCTTTTGGGATCCGATTTGACTTGATGATAGAAGTAACATCGCGAACCCGTATAGTGGACTTATGATGTTTAAACGCATGACAGTTGGGGCGTTCACCCAAAATCATCCTTTGGCCTTCGATGTGCCTCGAATGAGCCCCTAAGTTTGCAGCGACCTCCCTTCCACTTGTTGTCGCACTTCCAACTTGTCTAACGTTCTTCGCGTCTTGAGGCAAATCCGATTCATCATCCTTACTCCTAATCAAGTGATGACGATGTGCATGACCCGCTCCCATCTACACAAAGAAAAGAAAAGACTGATAAGCTCGCTGAGAGTGAACCATAGTAAAAATTGGAACTAATGACCCCCCACTTCGTAGGCCATGCACACCCTATGCCACCGCACTGACAACCTAAATTCCGATAGATGGAGAAGACACTCCAGACAAGCAACAAAATCTTAGAAAATATAAATATGTACCCAGAATCCTAGGACCTATAGACAATCTGACTATTCTATCCTAATCAACGACTAAGTGTCAAACCATATCTACCCGTTAGCATCATCATCTCCTAATCAGTCAAAATCAAATCCTCTATTTCCTATAAAGGCAGAAAATTGCATAAAGCGCAGAGTTAGGGGAAGTGTACTGTGATTTTTAGAGATGAAAAGTCTAGAAAGCTCAGGTAATAGCCGGGAGTACGGGCTTCAGATGACGGAAACCATTAGTGAAGAAGCTATAATGGTGGCTAGAGAAACCGATAGGCAAAGAACACCAAAAACCCAAAAGTTTTCAAATGGCAAAGTGAGAGGGAGAAGGAAAATACTCTCAGCTTAAAAGAGAATCATAACCCTACTGTTGGATGAAAAGGAGTGTCAGTTACCCATGATCCGATGGTCTAGAGAAAACAGCAGCCAATAAATGATGATTTAGCATATGTGTGCCAAAAGTTGAAAATAATAATTACCAGCCGTCGTCAGGAAACAAAAAGCCACCCGTGCGAAACAAACAAGGGAACCAAATGGCTCGTTGAGATCGCAGGTCGTGATGTTGCTGAGGATTGGGGCATGATGACAAACTTAATCTCACGTCCAAGTAATGCGTTAGCTACACGGAGAATTCTTGTGTGAGCTACGTCTAAGTAATGTGCCAACCCCGCACAGAATTCTTGCGTGGATCGACCTTACGTCCAAGTAATGTGTTAGCCATACGTAGAATTCTTGCATAGGTCGGGAGTGAAATGATAATCTTGCATCCAAGTACTACATTAGCCACACGTAAAATTTTTACGCGAGTCGTGTCTAAGTAATGTACTAACCCTGCACAAAATTCTTACGCAGATCGACCTTGTGTCCAAGTAATGCGTTAACCACATGTAGAATTCTTGCACAGATTGGAGGCACAATAATAATCTCGCGTCCAAGTAATGCATTAACCACACGTAGAATTCTTGTGCGAGCTACATCCAAGTAATGTGCCAGCCCCACATAGAATTCTTGCGTGGATCGACCTTGGTCCAAGTAATGCGTTAACCACATGTAGAATTCTTGTGCAGGTCGAGGGAAAAATGAAGACCTCCTGTCCAAGTAATGCATTAACTATACGTAGAATTCTTACGCGAGCTGCGTCTAAGTAATGTGCTAGCTCAGCACAGAATTCTTACGTGGACGAACTCAAGACCTCGTGTCTGAGTAATGCATTAGCCACACGCAGAATTCTTGCGTGAGCCGACGTGACTGATTAGTAATGTGACACATATCCTTTAAATGGGAGTTTATTAATTAATACCGATTGGCTTAAATTCCTTATGATGGAAGCTAATTATCTCACTAAATACCTTACACAATGATTTTTGAATTTTAATTTTGCAGGGTAAATCATGATTGCTAACGACAACTAATTAAACTGTTCGTGCAACAGACTTAAAAAGACAAAGGGTAGAAACATAATGCTCAAACTTAGACTAAAAGACCTCTTTCACCGAGGTAGATTTACATTAGGGGAACCGATATACAAAGATAAAACAAAGGCAAAGAGCTAACAACCCCATAATAGGAAGGAGAGCCAGTTTCTAGGGGATAAACTCCTATCAGATGAAATAAACGAACTCAGCTACTCCCGCTCATAGCCTTCCTTGACCGGCCGGCCATCTCTTAACTCCCTAAACACAGAGCAACTCAAAAAGGAACCAGGAATACGATTAGCAAGGCTGAACTTCACAGGAGAATCGTGAAGAAATAATCTAAGATCTATTCAAAACTTCCCAAAAGCCAAGGAGAGAGACTGTACAGGGAAGTTATGTGCAACAGACTATTCATGTCTCTGAAACCTCTGCAACAGACGACCCATATCCCGAAAAGCTTATCCGGAAGCTGAACCATTAAGGGAATGAAGTGTTTGCTCAAAGCATCCACCAGACAACCTCACAAAAAAGAGGAGCTTTATGAGCCTTTATAAATCCGTCTAAGTTCATCAAGTAGTCAAAGGGACGTTTGGCTATTTCGGATCGAACAACCCAAAAATAATCAAGACTGCCGCGTTAATGGCCGAGATAATGCACAGAGAAAGGTATGGCCTAAAGCATGGGAAATAAAAGCCCAAAAGACAAAAATGACAACATGACAAACTAAGCACAAAGACTGAGTCATCCTGCAAATTACAGGTAAAGACTTTGACCACTGGCTGCAACTCCCAGCCTGCTAAGCAAGCTGAGAGTTAGGGGACTTATGTTATAGAAATTTTTTGAAAGCACATTTTGGGCTGGGTCGAGGTCCAATTGGAGGCCCACTTAGACTGGTGGAGGTTTAGGCCGGAGTTTGAGGTCGCTGAGTAAGGACCTAGATTATCGGGCATGACCTGGAGGCATCTCGGGACGTCACGAATGAAAGAGTACAGCTTGCTGAAGAGACGTTCAACCCCTCAGCGAGAAGCCCATGACCTCTAGAAGAACGACCAGGCACAGATGACAAAGCTAGCTAGAGCCATTAGCTCGCTTAACTTCCAGCTCACCCACTAACAACAGATACTTGTACAAAGCCTAGCCAGCGACCTAAGGAATATATTTTTTGTTGACAGCTTAGCCTCCAAACTTACACATTAACTCCAAAGAAATCTGATAATGATTTGCCCAGCATTAATTATCTGGCGCCAAGCATTAAATGTCTGGAATGATAGAAGTAATCATTTTGTTGCTTATGAAATTACACTTGTAACCCTCTCTCTTTCTATAAATAGAGGGGGGAGGCCACCATATAAAGGGGAAAGCACAGATACATGTAGAAACTTTGCCAGTATTGAGAGTGAGTACTGTTCACCTAGAGAGAACTCCATTGTTGTATTCTTACCCTATCAAACCAAACCTTGTAATGAATAATAAATAATCAATGTGGACGTAGAGGCCAAATTGGCTTTAGCCGAATCACGATAAACTCCTGGTATTGTTGCTTCTTATTCTTCTTCTTCACTACTTCTTTTCACTGTTTTCTATCATACTTAGCTTGCAGTCAGGGGTAACACTGAACTTAACTCATTGACCGGATTTTGGTGTCAACAAATATATAAAAAGTCATTTACTATATTAACTTTACATTATGGTCAAATATTGTCACATCAAATTTTTCTGCCATTTGAATAGTGTTTGGCAAACTAAAAAAACTAACTTTTAGCTTATACTTCATCAAACAGTTTTTTATTTTTTTTAACATTTTAGAGGTGTTGGGTGAACTAACTTTTTGGAAAAAAAAACTCTATTTTGATAAGCTTCATGGAGTAGCTTAACTCCTGAAAAAATGTTTTTATATTTTCCCAATTTATCCCTTTTCTTTTGGTTAATTGACAACCCATAACCTAATTGTCCCAACCTAAATCCTTGACCATGACCGGCATAAATATCAATCCCTCATTAATAATTACTAGCTTCTAACTTGTCACTACTATCTCTTTTATCCTTTTATAGTCATAATCACATCAATACTTTTGAATCATATTCATTTAATCTCGATTGGTTGGTTGAGAAATAATAAACTTATAACAAGAAAGATGGGCATATTGGAATATAAACATACTTTTATTATGTATAAAGGCATTGCCCATCAGGCACATGCCAATATAAGATTGGTTTCAACAAGTTTTCAAAAGACCTACACCAACAACTAACCACTTCTAAGTAGTTAAACCCTACATCATCCCGCATATCTCTACAAGGGCAAAGCACCCAAAAAGTTAGATTATCTTATGTTTTGTCATGAAACCGAAAGCATATGCTAAACTAGTTAAACCCTTGAGGTATTTTATAACAATTCTATTTATAGATTTTCAAAGGGTTAGCAAAATATATAGATAGATGGTTGAAACCCTAACGGTCACTATCCTATGGGCATCATCAAAAGGACATTTGGGGGTTCTAAGGGAATAATCTCAACTTCATATAAAACCTTATAGCCAGCTAAATTTAAAATGATAATGTAGTGAATCTTGATATGCTACACTCCTAAGGAACTCTGTATAGAGGTAGTAAAGACATCGATAGTGATTTCCATAGGGTCATTGTTCATCCTTACTTTTCGGGAGGTGAAATAGCTACAAGTCCTTGAGAATATGAAAAATAGACCATAGAAGAGTGAATCTAAGGTTCAGTGAGATAAATTTGTACCTAACTTATGAATTTCTCAGCAATAACAATACATGTGTACATCATTGTCATATAATCATATTTCATATTAGGCTTAACAAACAAGTCATAAGTCTCAGAGACTAACTTCTAAATAGCATCATACCACATTATTATTGACATATTATAAAGAACCACAATTTTCTTATGGCTTCAAGTCATCATCACCAATCATCATGTTGTCAAGTTATATTATATCTCATTCAATATTTCTCAGAATACCAATTTAGGTAGGAGACAAAATAAATAATAACAATCAAAATTTTCCTTATTACTTCTTTCCAGTCTTATCTTGCATAATTACCAGCCTTATCCCTTCAGGTTCTATCTTATCCCTTGCTCCATATCAGAACGTGTAGATGTGGGATCCAATTTATATACCCCATCTTATCACATCAATTATATCTCATTATCATCATTTATCATCCCATGTTTCATAGGGCATTTTCAAGGTTTCAAATAGTATCATATCTCATAACAATTTTGTCACACAGTTTTCATTCTATCATAATCATAATCACACATTCTTTGTTACATTATCACCATAACTGTCAAGCTTGCTACTATAGACTCTATATACACATAATTAGTAGAATGATTGATATTAGCTTATGATTTGCTCATTGAAAATCATATTGGGAATTGGTTGGGATCTATATGAGGTTAGGCCAAGGAGATGAGAGTTATCTAAGAGAGAAATGAATTTAAGTTAAATAGGGTGTCTAAATTTGGAGGTGCAATAAGAGTCACGAGCATGATTGCTGTTGAAATTTGAGTAGAAATCAAGATTAGAATCATGGGGATCAATGAGAAGGGTTCTATTGGACTCAAGGAGTTTAGTTCAAATTACAAGTCTACTCACCAAAAACTGTAAACTTTTCAAAAGTCTAAAATAAATACACAATTAGAATCATGATTGAAATAAAAAATAGGGTAGGAAGGGTTAATTCAAATAGTAGGAAACTAGTTATATTTCCAATTCGAATTGTAAGACATAATGTAACTCAGTTTTTATGAGCATGATCGCGGGATTAATGTAAATATGATTATTCAACTCATCAGTTTTGGAAATGAAGAAGAGCAACGGAAAAATAGAGGAAACATGGTCCTATCTTCCATCAAGTCTTAAGGTTTTAACATATCACTCTTTAGAAGCTTAAACAAACATAAAACCCAGCTTTTCTGAACATAGAACCAAATTTATATCAACAAGTTAAATCAAACTAAAATTTTCCTATACAATCACAAATACCCATTTTCTTCAATTTATACAAACATGTAGTGGATCACAATTAAATAATCACATTATAATTCATAAGAAAAGTAAAAATCAATCACCTAAGGGCTAGAAACAAGAGATCAAAACTAATCCAACAAAGGTATTTAATTCTCTTCAATAATAAGAAAGAAGAACATGTCAGATGCTTGAGTTTTTTTGCAAGTTTTTCACTCATCAACTAAATATATACCATTAGATTATGATTTCATTTCATAGAAACAAGTTAGAAATAAAAGATTTAAGCTCTAAAAACATTAGAAATTCATATGGGTTCGTAGGTTGAACAATAAAATTAATAGTCATTGTTGGATTCAAAAATTTATAACTCTGATTATTTTTCATGAATTAACAAGATTTTAGTACTGAATTGAATAGGAAAAAGAGAGGCATTAGCAAAAATATGAGAAATTAATATGAAAGAATAAGACACTTACTTGAAGAGAGAAAAAGTGTAGAATGAGAAAGAGTAAGCTTATGGAAGATGAAGAATGTTACATGAAATGTAATTGGGGAAGGGCTGAAAGAAGAAAAAGGCAACCGGCCCCTTTAAGGGCAAAATGGGAAAAAGTTAAGTTAACTTTGTCTTTGACTTATCTTTAACTTTACTAACTTTTTCTATTTTCTCAATTTCAAGCCCAAGTTTAACATACTTACTGATCGCTAGTAGCCATGAAATTGTAACACAAATTAATTACATTCATAACAACTTTAATTTTATATTCGTTGGGTACCCATAATCCTAGTTTTAGCTTCATTGAAGTTTTTCAAAAATCAAATAATGAAAACATGAATTTTATTCTATAAGTATTCGAAGTGGAAAATTTGATCTTCTAAGGATTATTAAAATTCATATAATTTATTTCTATTATTTTTGAATAGTTTGTATATTAAATTTATAGTTTTAGAATTCTCAAAATTTTCAAATTTACCTTTTCAGATTTTTCCAAAAATCACTTTATTACCAAAATTAATTTTAGAAAACTTAGGGTATTGCACTAATTTTAAAAAGTGATCAAAGGAAGAAAATTCTCAAACTCATTCTCCCTCCTTTTTTATGTATCAAAATTTTTGTTTCTATTATTATATTATTGTCAATACTTATTCTTTTTCCATGAAGCTAAAGGAGATAAAAAAAGTACTACACATCATTGCATATTTTGCTTATGCCCACTAATTTAATATAAATAAATAAAAAGGTAAGTAAATAAATAAATATGTGATGTCATAAAATATAATTAATTAAAATTTAGATAATTATATTTTTATTTTAAATATCTTGATTGCATCAATATAATTTGATCTCATAATAAATATGAATTAATTTATTTTTTATATCTATTTATATTGAGATGTTATTTTACATTTATGATCTAATTCAATAGCTAATTTTATCAAATATTTTTAATACAATCAGTTAACTTATCAGTTTTTAATTTTCAACTAACAACTAGTGTTAATAAAATAGTTAACAAATACTTTATCGGCTATTTATGCTAAACAAACTCTTTATTAATAGAAGCCTAACTTTATTTTGTTTTTAAAAGTTAAAGGACAAAATTAAAACTTGAGTCAACTATTCAAGTTTGTCACCACTTACTACTAATCCACTACCTGTGGTATATTTCTTTTTGGTTCATGCTCCCTTAAATAAATAAGGGCAAATTACACAGAACTTTATTCAATTCTTCCAAATATATACATAACCTTATAAATTATAGAAATTAATATGCAGATGAACTATTTAAACTTTGTAATCTATACACTTAATCACATATGTTACAATTTTATTCTCTAAACTTAACATGATAATCCATATGCTTATTATATATATATGGCAAAGTAATACACCTGTTATACCTATTTTCTGGTATCATACAAATGGGCTAGCGAAGGCCCAATAGAAGATGAGTTCAGTCAGAGAAGGTCCAGATCACTCGAAGCACTGAGGTCACTCGATAGAGACCTTGAGCTCGAGATTCAGAACGAGACTAAGGCAAGCCTAGGGTAGCCAGGAGTCCCAGCTCGTGTAGCCAATGATACATTTAACATGGGCTCATATCACTAGGTGTGAGTTCAACTTTGCTGGCCAAGGGATAATGATGACCCAAAGACGAGAGCCTTAACTTGCTGGACGTAGTACCTCTCCCAGCTCGAAGCCCGTAGAGATTAAATCAAGGACATGACCACTCACAGATAACGTGCAAAGCCTTTTTGTAGCTAGTAGCTTACAAGAGGGCCTACGCGTAGAAAGTAACTTGCAGGATTTTATGTAGTCTTGTACATTTATTATATGATGTAACAGAAATATAAATTATATAATTACTATTATAACCTCCTAGCCTCTATAAATAAGAGGAGGGAGATCACTGTAAAGGGAGCTAAAAAAGTGGATAGGCAGACACTACTAAAATAGGGAGAGGGCACTTGTAAAGTGAGAAAGCACTATTATTGTAACTCTATTGCACTGCATAGAGAAACCACCATATTCTGATATATACAAACCATCGTGGACGCAAGGGCCAAACCGACTTTAGCCGAATCATGTTAAAAGCTTTGATGTCTATCACTCTTCCTCCTTTTCTCTTTTTCCTCAGTTTAAACTTGCATTATCAGCCTGTAGCTTGGGAGTTTCAAGAACTTTTCCTGTTGACTAAGATTTGGATCCATAGAACAAAATTTCACCATAAACATTTTGGCATTAGAAGGAGGGCCCGCATTGCATTTCCTCTCTCGTTTGCTATATAACTACCATGGCAAGAGGAAGAGCCAGCAGGAGCACTAGCGCTGTTGTTCACCAACCTGAGGGTCATATGGAGCATTATGGATCATCCCTGGGGGGCTCTACCCTCCCTGCTATGGGCACCTCACCTACCCACACAATAGATCCTGTCGTTGGCATGATATCATAAACTCATCACCAGCCTATTGTTCCTGAGATTGACAAAGTTCAAACATGGCACTTGCATCAGGAAGCACTTGAAAATATCATAAAGGAACTAGCTAACATAGTTAAGGCATTGGCTCATGCACAGACCTAAGGTGTGCAAGCACCGGTTGGGGTTGTTGCGCCTAGGGGAGGGCCCCAGCAGCCAAGAGCACAGCAGGAAAAACCCCTCAAAGGGGAACACCAGCGAATTGGACCCGTTCACTCATACAATTCACAATTGAAGTTAGAGGCCCATCAGGCTCATAGAAGCAAGGAAGGCGATCAATGACATGAGAAGTCGCACCGAGAAGGAAGCTCGAGCCAGATTACGTGCAAAGTCTTGGATTGTGATCGTTATTCCCATGACTAAGAGGATTCAAGGAGCCATCGATCCTCTAGTTATTAGTCTGAGACACAGGACCCCGTGATCGAAGAGTTGCTCCATAGGGTGCAGTAACTCAAAGAGTGACCTGTGGCTTAGGACCAACAAGACTGTTATGAAGAAAAGACCCCTTTTGTTAAGGAGACCCAAACAGAACCTCTTCGCCACAAATTTAAGGTTCCCACAATCCCACTCTATGGTGAAGACAGTGACCCATATGATCACCTGGACATATTCAATGTCTAGATGGATTTTCAGATGACTAGTCCACTGGTTAAATGTCACATTTTCCCAGCCACCCTTAGGAGAATACCACAGGCATGGCTTATGAATCTTTCAGCTTATTGTATTCATAGTTGGGAAGAGTGCCAAACAAAGTTCCTTAGCCAATACAAGGCATTGAGAAGATGACTCGCATTGACTTGCCATCTTGCAATAGTTTTTCAATGGAGAGATGAGTAGCTAAAAGACTATATCTCCAAATTTAGACATAGTTAATAATGTGGAGAATTCTTCAAATGAAAGCATCCTCACAGCAATTTTAACTGGGCTCCATAAAGACAGAAAGCTATATGAAGAGTTATATAAATCCCCAATTAAAGACTTAGTGAATTCTATGAGTGAGCCACCAAAGAAATTAGGTAGGAAGAGACCTTTGGTATAAAGAGGCCTAGACCCAAGGATAAGGCAAACAACTCTGATCGAAGGAGATAAGGTGAGGGCGTCTAAGACAGCTTTAACAGCTGACTTGCGAAGACGTCCAAAAGCAAGCGACCTCAATGTCAGGGTTACTATGAAACTTATAGTGTCCTCTTAGACACTCAAGATAAGATTTTTGCAGCTGAAAAGGATAAGGAGAACTTTGGGAAGCCCCTACCCCTTACAACTCCTAATAGGTACAGAAGCAATCGAAGCAAGTTCTGTGCCTACCATAACGGGATCAGACATAATACTTTGGAGTGTTAGACACTCAAGGATGCCATAGAGGATCTTATCAAGAGAGATTGCTTGCAAGAATATGTGGAGAAGTCTTTAGGATAGTAACTTCAGCACCCCCAACAAGATCCCAACTGTGCACAGGCTTCTAAAATAAGGGCCATTTGCTAATTCTATAATATAATTCTAAAATTAATAAAAATATTTTGAATTTCCATACTAATCTTTGCGTGAAATTTTAACAAATTATTATACAGGAAGGCAAGCCATTCTTGAAACCATTTAAGTCTAGTTGTGCGTGACCTGATAACAAGATTACCACTCAGTTACAAGATAACCACCTAGCTATAAGATAGCCACCCGGTAACAAGATTATCACTCGGCTACAAGATAGCCATCTAGTAACAAGATTACCACCTGACTACAAGATAGCCGTCTGGTAACAAGGTTACCACTCAATTACAAGATAACCACTTGACTACAAGATCACAAGCCATTTGGGCATAAGATTGCCCCTAATTTGGCACAAGATTGCTAGTGTAGCTATCATGCAACTTATTATTCATAGCTCTCATGTGACGTTCGCAGCTATCATGCGACTTATTATTCTTAGCTCCTATACGACTTATTGTTCGTAGCTCTCATGCGACTTATTGTTCATAGCTCTTGTGCGATGTTCGCAGCTTTCATGTGACTTATTGTTCGTAGCTATCGTGCAACCTATTTTTCATATCTCTCATGTGACGTTCATAATCTCATGTGACCTATTGTTTGCAGCTATCATATGACCTATTGCTTGTCGCTTTCATGTGACCCATTGCTTGCAGTCCTTATGCGACACTATGCCTAAAGGTGCATCCATGTGGCCTAATTAAGCACTTAAATCTTATGCTATCTACGGAGCATTAATATGTTTGATTGGACACTTGACTTCACATATATCCTTTTATGATTTTCTGGCTGGAGCCCATTTATTTCAATTTATGCAATCGTTTCAGTATTTGATCATGTATTATGTCTTCCTCACTAAAGTCGATTGACTTATTGAGGGCTCTGTTTAGCTATTATTAAGCTGTGACTTGCAGGATCTATCTATGATGGCCTACATATCATTCTCTATAAAGCATTTGATGCAAAATATGAAATCTAACACCTCTCTTAATGAGTTGAATTCATAAGAAGTTCATGATTGAATACAAAGCTTAGAAATGAAGTTTACAGTTGAAAAATTTTATCCTAAAAGGTCTAATTCTTAGGAGCTGAAATAGGGCTGTCCTATGTGGCAGGCATGCCATCCCTTGTTTCGTTATCAGAAGCTTCCATCACTTGTGAATCTCTCTCTCTCTCTGAATAACTCCTTTTATAGGGTGCCCTCACTTGCACACCTCGCACCTTTGCTCGAAGAAGTGATCCTTGCAGCTTTTGTAGCTTTATTTTTGAAGCTCTTTACTTCCCTTAGGGCGTTCTCCCCAAAAAAGGAAAGATCCATGTTTGGGTGTTGCTCCCACAGAGTATATAGGAAAAAAGAGCACGTCTTTTATTTCATTTTTTCTACTGCGTTTGCGACCTACTCAGCAGTCTCAGCCTTGACCTAGTCAACCTCCTCTTGTTTTAGAGTGACCTCTCTCTTGGTTACTTCAAGCTCTACCCTTGTAATCTTAGCCTACTGTGCTACGGCTTCGAATTATTGCATTATTGAATCATGGCCATGGATTACTACATCCAAATCGCCCTTTACTCTGGATAGCTCCTCAATGGCTTTATTAAGCTCAGATGTGATAGCCTCACTATTTGCCACCTCGTGAGCTCAGGCCTTTTCGGCTTCCCTTTGGGCGACTTTGGTGTTTTATGCCCTGTTCTCCAGCTCCAGGGCCTTTGCGGTCGCAACAGCCAAGTCCTCCATGAGTCTAGTGTTCTTCTCCTCCTAGGCTTGGAGCATCTTCCCCATCTTCACTATTCCTAGCAGGCTCTAGAAATTTAAATGAATCAAGTTAGATCACAAAGAAGCAAAATAATCAGAGTGGAAGGATGCCACTTACAACAGACCTTAATGAATGGTGTATCACGTAAGCCCTCCAGTTAAGATCTTGTTTGTTTCCAATACTTAAGGGTTGGTGCGAAATCCTAAATTCTTCTCAATATTTTTCTGGATGAAATTAAAATACCCTTGCATGTTTGGGCTGAGGGTCAAGTGATGTTCCTCAGCCTTAACTTTACGAGTTCTTCGCTTTGAAGAAGTGGCAACCTTTTTCCCTTTGTTCACTTTTTGCCTCTTGGCAGGGGGCTCAGATGCGACCACAACCTCGGCCACCTCGGGATGCGAGGAAGGAGTTAACTCCTAAAGAGACGTTGCAGCTAGCATAGGGGATGGATTTGAAATGATGGGGGATGCCACAGCATCAAGGCCTAGTGAGGTCGTAACAATCTTGAGCTCTTCTAATTCGTTAGAAGGTGGATCCCGGAGAATGAGCTTTACCATGCTTTTGTAATCTTTAAAGTGAGCTAGATTGATTTCCTTGACTTGATGAGCTCTGATCTTTCTAGTAAGCTCAACGCTTAATGATGGAATTAGCCTGTAAGGTTGAAGGAGGCCATTGTCAAACTTTAGATTGTTTTTCAAGTTATCGATAGTAAGAAATCGGTGTAATACTTTAGCTTCTTTAACTTCAATCTCTGGCTTTACCTTGCCAGCCTCAACTGCAAAGAGAAACAAGACATCAGAAGCAATGATGTGAACTCATGATAGCTCTCATGACCTTAGTTTGCTTACCAGAGGTTAGCATAAAACTAAAGTTACGGAGGGGATGCAGAGATCAGCATGAAATATAAAACCAGTGAATCTTATAACTCAATACATTTGATTTACCTTTAGCATCCCCTTAAGGCAAAATCCTATTGGACTCAAAACGCCGAGCCAGAAGATAATAAATCCCATCCAGATAACCTATACTCCTAATACTGTAAAGGTGGCACAAAACTCTCATGGATGGCGATGGAAGATTATTTCTTAAGTATATGAAAGTTAAGGAAGTGAGTTGGTAATAGGAGTTTAGGGTCAGTTGGAAAGGGCAAAGCTTCAATTTATTCAATAAATCAATGATGTAGGGATAAATTGGAAATCTGAGCCTAGCATTGAGATGATGAGTACCAACAGCAATAAACCCTCGAGGAGGATGGGCCAAGTGGTCATCAGCATATGGTGCCATAAAATAATAGCCCTCGAGAAAATGATAGTCCTCAACTATGCTCCGAAGCTTGTCCAGCTTAATAGTTGAAGGGTAAAAAAGCAAGCAATATGAAGAACTCCCAATGAGCTGTTGTCTCTCACTAGGATTAGATCAGAGAATGGATTGTTCAGTGATCTCACCACTTTTAGAGGTTACTTTGATCGAGATAAATGCTGATTCCTCATCTCGAGTCGAGGGATTGGGTTCATCATTACTCCTTACTCGGTGGCCTTAGCATTTATGAGCTGCCATCTACACTAAGAAATGAGAAAAGAAAATGGTCAGGCCGTAAAAGGTAGACTGTCCCTAAAATAACTACTTTAACTAGAGTTGTTCTATGCAACAAATCACACCACAAGCCACCATTCCAGACCTAAAATATTGAGAACTCAAAGGGGGAACTTATCCAACAAAGTCTATCGAAGCACTAAACCTTAGGGAATAACAAGCTAAACCCGACAATTGACGGCCCTCAAACCAGCAAGATTCCTAATAGCATGTAGGCATTCAGCATTGAACTAGACAACGTAATACTAGAAAGCCATGAAATAAAACGTTCTAAAGTGAAAGTCTTGGAAAGGCTTATTGTGTCAAAAGGGTGAATTAGATTTCAGAACAGATGGAAGCAAAATGGATTCTGAATAGGACGATTGATTGATCGCTGCAATGATGATGGGATTAATGGAGTAGGAGGATGAAATCGGAGACTATTACTCGAGAATTCAAAAATGTAAAATGTCAGAAATGAGAGAGAAAAGGGGACTTTCTCATCTGATATAGCTCTAGTCTCCCAGCCATTTGATTCAAAGTCTAATTAATTGCCCATAATCTGGCGATCTAGAAAATTCCCAGGATTCATTATCACCGTATTGGCAATCATGGGAAAATGTGTACATTAAATGTGATAATGATGGCATAGGCAATTGAAATGATAGAATAAGGATTTGAATGGTGATGTCGCATATCACAGTCCTTTGCTTTGATCAGCGAGCTGCAACTCCTAGTCCACAAAGTGAATTGAAAGTTAGGGGGCTAATATTATAAGTGTTTTTCGATATCATACAAATGGGCTGACGAATGCCCAATAGAAGATGAGTCCAGTTAGAAAAGGCCTGGATCACTCGAAGTACTAGGGTTGCTCGATAGAGACCTTGGCCTGCTAACTCACGAGCTATGAGCTCAAGATTCAAAATAAGACTAAGGCAAGCCTAAGGTAACCAGGAGTCCCGGCTTGCGCAACCAATGATACACTCAACACAGGCTCGCATCACCAAGCGTGAGCTTAACTTTGCTAGCTACGGGACAATGATGACCCTAGGACGAGAGCATCAGCTAGCTAGATGTAGTACCTCTCGCAACTTGAAGCCCGTAGAGGTTAAATCAAGGACATAACCACTCACAGACAACTTACAAGGCCTTTTTACAGCCAATAGCTTACAAGGGGGCTCATGCATAGAAAGCATTCTATAGAAGCCAACTTGCAGGAATCTATGTAGTCTTGTACATTTATTATTTAATGTAACAGAAATACAAATTATGTAATTACTATTATAGCCTCCCAATCTCTATAAATAAAAAAAGGGAGATCGTTGTAAAAGGAGCTGATAAAGGGGATAGGCAAACACTCTGCTAAAATAGGGAAAGGGCACTTGTAAAGTGAGAAAGCACTGTTATTGTAACTCTGTTGCACTACACAGAGAAACCACCATGGATGTAAGGGCCAAATCGGCTTTAACCGAACCATGTTAAAAGCTGTGGTGTCCACTATTTTTCCTTTTTTCTCTTTTTCCTCAGTTTAAACTTGTATTACCAACTACAGTTTGAGGGCTTCAAGAACCTTTCCTATTGACTAAGATTTAGATCCATAAAACTAAATTTCATTGTCAACAACACCTAAAATAGATATTCTTCGTTTCAAAATTTGGTTGTGATGGAAAAATTAGTGTTAGTAGACATCTTCAATTTCCAAGATTGAAACTCCAATGTTTGTAAATAGTGGATTTTGGGTCTAATATGCATTGGACAAGAGTTTCAAAGTTCACAAATGATGGATTTAAAAAATAAATATGCATTTTGTATTGTTAATTAGTCATGTGATAGGGAAATGATTTATTTCATTAAGTTTAGCAAACAAAAGGGATTAAATACATAGTTTATGAAGTTGAAGGGCCTTCTACACATATTCATAATTTAGGAGTTATGTGCACCTTTCAAATAGTTGAAAAGAATTTTGTGTGATTTATCCAATAAATAATAACTAGTTTGATAATTAAATTTATTTTCTGTAACCTAAGTGATCAGATTTTCTTTAATCTTTACATTGGAAAAAATTACGTTCAAAGTGATTTAGGAAGTCATAATTAATTTTTCTTTTGATACAATAATAGTGAAGAAGTTTGAACTTAAATAAGATTTCATTATACTACTAAACTCCTCACTACTAGTTATAGGTGTTAAACATATGGATCGGATCAGATTGGATTGAGTTAAACTAAAATGGACCAAGTCTATTTAGATCCATTTTTAAATGTACTTAATTTTTCAAAGATTAGTTTGGTCCTAAAATAAATCGAATTGGTCCATGGGCTGTTAGCTCAATTTTTTTAAAGTATTTTAAATATTTGAGTCAAAATTTTTAAAAAATGATTCTAATATTTGATTTTTTTTTTTTGGTATTTGATTTTAATTTAATTGGGTTTGACATTTAGGTTGAAGTAGGATAGACCTAATTTTTTTTAAATAAGGTGCCATTTAAATTTAAATGGAATATGCATTAACTTTTTTTTTTTTTGAAAAAAAAACATATGTAATGTAGAAATATATAGTTTAAGATTTTTTAAACTAAAAAAAAAGGTTGGTCCACATGAGCTTGATCCCATTTAGACTCATTTTTAAATGAATCATCAAATTATTGGTCTAAGCCATTGAAAATCCAGAAGTCAAACAAACCAACCCACAAGCTTTCACCCATTTAACACCTCTGCAACTAGACTGAATCCAATGGCTTCACAATTAACTTTCTTTTAGATAATGTATAACAATTCAGAATATTTACCGAACATACTAAACTAATGTAAATCTCTTAGCAAGGTTAATATAAACCAGATCTTTAATAGAAAAACAAAAATAATACACCCACGTTACTTCTTATATGAAAATATTCGTAGTTACATTAGTTGGCAAAAAATTATATAAAAAAGTATAACTTTTTGGAAAGTAACATATATATATATTATTTAATTGATTACTAATTGACAAAATAAAAGAAATATAACTTCTCAAAAAATTCTACTTTTTATAAAATGTACAAAATTGTTTAACTACATATTCTTTAGGTGGAAAAAACTTCCTAGGGAATTTTTAATTTCTGTTATTAATCAAAAACATTTCTTAAAAAATTCATAAAACATTTATTTTTTAAAAAATTCAACTTCTTGTGAAGAATTACTTCTTATGTAAATCAAATAATCCTTAATGCAGTTAAGAATTTCTCTTTTGGAGACGGTGTTCCACAACCTCTAATGGGGCAATAGATTCACAGTATGTGAAAGGATTTAGATGATGGATGTAAATAATAAATATGAATGTAGCATTATTCATAAAAAAAAAAGGGAAAAATTACAATTTTTTCGCTTCTAATATGAGTGGATTTCACTTTGGCAAGCCGAGATCTAGAAAGTGACATAATACCTGGTTGAGATTAATTTTAATACTTTGTCACCTAAAATCATTTCTACGTATTTTTTTACAGAAAAATCGTGTGCAGAGAATGTGACGCTCATTTAACATCTTCCCCCAATTTAACATTTGTGACCGTGATTTCACAACATTCAAGCCCACTATAACTTATTCTTCTCACTCGCACTTAACCTTATAGAAACTATCATCATCTCTTCGTACACGAATGTGATTTGCATGTAAAGTCATTCATAGTGGTGTTATTTTTTTTCCCTCTGCCCATATTGTAAGTGCCATTACTAAGAGAGAATGGATAATGAATTTAAAAAATTATTGATTTATAATTTAAGTGATTCAAGTGATTAAATCAATGATTGGATTGAATGATGTCATTAATATAAATTTATTAAAAAATTAAAAAATAATAAATATATATTATAAATATGAGTTCATATTTTATAAAAAAATAAAAAAATTTGAAAAAATGAGGTACATTAATGATTTTTAATTAATTAAATATTAAAATTTTTAATTAATTTTTATTATATAAAATTTATTATAACAACTCAACTAAGTTTAAAAATAAAAAAAATTATTGACCAATTTTTGAAAGCATAATAATCAATGATAAAATCGGATGATCCGATTTGATTTTTAAAAACAGTTATAAATTTATATAATTAATAAATAAAAATGATGGATAAAAGGGTATAGAAGTGCATTAATCATTTTTATTTTTTAATTGGGTC
>JANHAO010002756.1:0-27816 GCA_026873985.1 Saraca asoca
CTAACCAGATTTTGTCACAAATAAACAATTTCTACACATCATAAAAAAAATAATCATGAGAGGAGAGAATTACTTAGAGATGATGTAGATGTGATGAGTAGAGGATCATAGTGTTGAGCCTCTTGATTGTCAAGCTCTCTAATGGCATAAAAAACTGCACTGACAGGAAGAAATTCAATTGTTTACTAGTTAGTCCTTTAAAGGTAGCTATTTTTGTAATTGTGAAAATCCAATTGACAAAAGAGAACTGAGAAACAAATTGATCCATGGCTCATATACCTTTACAGTCCTCATCAATGAACGAAACGGATCACATAGGGGAAGGATTTCGATTAACTTCTAAATCGCAAACTCAGTTACGCATACAATGTGATCGATGAACATCTCACAGGCATGAAAAAATTGCTAACCTGATTCTTATGCGATACCTCTTCCACTCTGACGTCAGCTCTCATGCAACGTCATTCTCCCGTTCACGATTCTACTTGAAACCTAAATTCCACTTTGCTCGATGTTGTTTTACTCCATGAAACCCCAATTCCCCTTTACTCATTCTATCTAGATTACTGTTGCTAATTGATGCCGCTAATGTGATTGGTAAGTGAAGGCTTATTTGCAAACCCAAATGACAAAAACTTGATAGAGAGGTCACCTGGTTCCCAACAATCAATGGCTGTGTTTTAGGCTTGGCATAATTTTATATATTAATTAAATAAAAACTATCTCAAATTGCAACCAAATAAATTTGATGGCTAAAGAATCCAGATACAATATGGCGACCAAACCTTTCAATTGCAAAAAATTTCTATAACTAATACAAAATTTTCATAGTTGGCAACTACATGGTGACCAGATAGCCACCAAAATGCTTGCCACTGAACCATTTCAGTCCCTAATTTGGTGGCTAAGTTCTTAAACATATCATATTAATGTTCTTAGCTAATTAGTTATAAAGTAGTCTCAGTTCGATTGTCATAAGAGATCGAAAAAATTCTATCACTAGTTTCTGTCGCTAAAATACCTTTTTTTTTGTGGTGTGTGTAAACTTTAATCCAACATATCAATCTCTTAGTCAAAGGCCTAGGAAGCCTAAAAGGATCACTAAAAGAAAAAAAAAAGAGAAATTGTTAGTGCTCAATTTTCTTAAGAATAGAGCGAAGGCTACTTAAATATTATTCAAAGAATTCAATTTCATAAGTGGATTTGTTAAATTGATTTAGTTGTCAATAATGAATTTTATAAAACCCTTTATGTTTTAATAGATTTAGGAGTAGACATGAACCATATTTAAGAAGGAACAATACTAGTAAAATATTATAAGAGGACAAATGAATCATTAAGAAATGCGACTGTTATTAAAATGTAGATTAATTATAAATTAGAAAATGTTTGTATATGCAAACAAAGAATTTATTTTAAAAATTCTATTGTGCTAATAAAAAATATGAATGAACAAATAACTTTAGGAACACCTTTTCTAACATAGATATATCATTTTTAAAGGTACAACAAAAGTAACTTGTCCTTTAAAATTTGAGAATATGCTTTGTATTTGCTATTTCACCAATAGCCAAAGATGTCAATATTATATAAGAAGATGAAATCTTCCTTCAAGATATCTAAAATTTTAGAGGCTAGAACATAATAGAGTTCTCTTTTAGGAAGAATAGATCAAATGTAATATATATATATATATATTGCATGATTTCAAAATCACATTGCATGTTTTAAACAAATTATTTGATATTTGATTTTTAAAATCAAAATTTTAGATTTTCTTACCAAAGAAGCTTTTACAGGATTAAAGATGAGTAAAAATATAAGCCTATCTCCACAAAAGACCTTAGCATATTATGCCATGAAACCACCTACATCTCTTAGAACAAGTCTTTCTAATTAAGTCATTGTTCACCCTACAATAGGATCCACCATCTTACCAACTCAAAATAGGTTCATAACCTTATTTGGAGGCTATTTCTTCATCACTAGCTTCTCCATCAAAATCAACACCAAATTACTCTCAAATTTTAGTTTATATTACTAAAGACATCAAGATTCAAATAGCTTTCATTGAAGAGCGTTAGAAAACTCCAACCCCTCAATAATGTGCAAAATCCATATTGCCTTCATACTTTACTTTTATCCTATAAGCTTTTGAAAAACAAGAGAATTTTAATAATTAATTTTGATCTAGACACATTCACTAGAATTGAAACATAAATGTGATCCATCAAGTTCTAGAAATATATCATTTTCAACATACAAAATTATTCAAATTTTAACCCTTTAAGATCGGAAACAATCCTTATTTACCCATAAAAGTTTTGAAGTTTATTATAAACCTATGACTTTCAATCATGAAGACTACAAATAAGCATGGTTCAATATTATTTGCTACAATAATTATTCCCACTCTTGGTTCATTTAATTCACTACAATTTATTCAAAAATCCCCTTATTTAGTTTTCAAAATGGTTTGAAATCTATGGACCAACTCCTCAAATTTTTAATACAAAAATTCATGAATGTTTAGATTTTTTTCTTTAAAAACCAATCAAAATATTGATAAACTCCAACATTTTTATATTAATTTTAAAATTGTCTAGATTCTTTGTTGGGACTATACCTTCATGTACAGATACCCTCAGCCATGTCCCATAAGTTTAGGAAGATTGTTTATGTTAGCTTTGTTGGGGAGATTGTTAACATTGCTATCATACTTTCTTCAGTTTTGATGTTAAAAAATAATTTTGATCAATATCAGAATCTAACCATGTGTTTAGTGTTTGTTGTTTGGTTACAGGATCAAAGTTAACTAAATGCCATTTAAGAGATCTACCTTTAGATATAGCAATTTTATTGTATTAATTATGATCTTTTGTAAGTGTAATCTAATTAATATTAATCCAAATAAGCCTCTTAAAATAGTTAAGTTGAGGTAGAAATAAATTACTTGAAATGAGTTAAAATAAAAAATTTTCTAATAAAGTTTTCAAATACTCTTTCACAATTATTATTTTTATAAAAACCATTTTTTATTGTGTGAATGGATTCATACTAAAAATCTTGTGAAAATGAATATGAATCAATCCATGAAGAATTGTTTTTAAAAAAATTATTTTCACTGAAGGTTAGGAATATTTGTGAATTGATTAAGTAATCAATTTATGACTTGTTTACATGATAGAATGAATTGATTCACTCACCAATTCAATTATGAAGTTTTTGATGATATTCATAAATGAATTAATTCATGAATCGATTCACAGTTTGAAAGTTAGTTATTTTTTAAATGTCAGTTGCCACACTATAAATACAAACTATCCTCATTTCAAACATAACCTCTAATAACTTTTATATCTTCTATTGTGAAAAAATGAGAGAAAACAAAGCCTAAAGTAGATCTATCTCTACCTCATCTATTTTCATCAAGTTAAATCATTCTTAGATCAAATTGAAAGGGATAACATATTAGATAATTAAGATCCACATCTTAATTCAAGTATTATATTTTCTATCTTGAAAACTTGGTTTTGTTTTTGATTTCTAGGGTTTAGAAATTTGAGATACAAAGGGAGAGGTTGATCTTCCCTTTGCATCATCTCAAATTGTAAGGTTGATCATAGTTTTTAGAAGGTATAAAGAATTTTTGTATCTAAACTAATTCTCAAGAGCCTAGTAAATTCTTGTGTGATTTTTAATAAAATTAGGACCATCTAATTGAAGAGTTGGTCGAGTGGACATACACTTCAATTAGGGTTTCGATTGAAGTGGAACCACTTTAAAAATTCTGGTGTCTTTTTAACTTTACTGCATTAATTTTTCATTTGCACATATTATGTTTGGCAAATTGTTCTTACATATGAATTACTCTCAAGATAGTGATAACAATTGATTCTTGCTTACCAATTGAAGTAATTAGATCCATTAAGTCAATTATGATAATTTTCTTTTAAATTCTAAAAGAAATTTTAAGATTTTCACTGAAATATAACTATAATCCAAACCAATAGTTTAGAGTTAAATGGTGGCCAAAGTTCAAAAGTGAGTTTGTAGACATTTAAATTGTTCAAAATTATTTCAAATTCAATCCTTAGTTAATGACATTATCTCAAGAGCAAACTTCATTTCTCACTTCAAAAAGTAAGTTGTCCACCTAATTGGCAAGAGTTGCTTTAAAAGAAGAACTCAAAAAGAGATTACTATAAATGTTATCTCAAATAGATAGTGATGAAGGGACTACCAAGAATAAAGAAATTTTGTCAACACTTAATTAAAATGAAGATGATTGTTATGGAATAGATCTCAATTAAGCTTAATGAATTCAAATGCTAGCAGAAAAGTTCAAAGGGGCAATAGTAACTTAAAGGCTTCCCCTATACACTCTCACAAGATTCTTCCTACTTAAGATATATCATAAAAGGATATCATATGTTTCATAATTCAAGATTTTCTCTGTAAAAGTTGAAATAAAGAAGACATCTATCAAAATAATAGAACAACAAAACTAAAATCAAGAGTAAGTTGGAATCTAAAGAAGCTGAAGAAAATTCAAGAATATTTTTAAGTTCGGATGCAAATCAAGATGTGTAATATGAAACACACGTGAACTACTTAGTATTTGAGTTTTTCTGAAAAACTACTCTTATGATAAATATGAATTTTTATATGTTTAATAAGGATAAATTGATGGTTAAGGTAGAAAAGATAAGAGAAACTCTTCTTCATTCTTCTATAGGTGTGTTTTGGCTAAAGGGCCTAAATTGGGTAAGAAATTGTTAAAACTTCTAAATGGTGCATATGTAAAAATTTCCCTCAAAATAAAGTGGATTGATAATGTATAAACTAAATTTGACTAAAATAAAATGAAGGTTATGTGGGGGTGTTGGATCGGCCAACTAGAGAAATATAGGTTACATAAAGTTTTAATTTAAGATGATCTTGGATTTAATGTTCTAAAAAGGTTTCTATGATGTTAGAATCTATGAAATGGAAATAAAATAAAAGTGAATGTGAAGAGAGCACAAGTTTGGCCATAGGAGTAAATAAGGAGTTGAAATAATAGTTTTTAATTGTATGAATTTAAAGTATTATAAAATGGTTTATGGAATTGATCTTAGGTTGATTCGTGAAGTTGGAAGTGCTTGGGTAATTGTAGAAAAGTAGTAGTAAATAATATAACCTAAGATGATAAGGGTTGTAAAAATGAATGTGAGATTGAAACTCTTGAAAGAATATGTAAAATAAATGTGAATAAGTCAAGATAAAAAGGGGTTTATAAAGAAATAGTGGAATAAGGAATTATATGTTACTAATGAAGATCTATATAAGAAAATCTAATTTGTGAAAATAAAATATGTAAATAATCTTAACATGCGAATAAATAGATTCAAGGACTTGAAAAGAAAAGGAATATGAATGAAATAGAACAAGAAGAATATAAAATACAATAATAGTTATAAAAAGAGAAGGAATTAGGAAACTAAGAAATGAAGTGAAGTTCAACAAAACTAGTAGGATCAAATGGTAAGAATAAGATTTATGGAAGAATTTGTATTGTATTATGGAAGTTGAGCTTAAAATAATAAATTTGGCCTTGAGATGCGAATAAACAAATTCAAGGCCCTGTGAAGAATTAGAATAAGAATGAAGTAGAAGAGGAATAACTTAAAATAACAATAATAAATATATTAAGGGAAGGAATTGGGAAACTAAGAAATGAGGTGGAAGTTCAACAGATTGGTAGGTCAAATGGTAGTAAGAAGAATTATGGAAGAATTTTTAGAAGTTGAACTTAAAATAATAAATTTGGCATTGAGATGCAAATAAACAGATTCAAGGCCTTGAGAAGAAATGGAATAAGGATGAAGTAGAAAAGGAAGAACATAAGATAACAATAAATATAAAAAGGAAAGGAATTGAGAAACTAAGAAATGAAGTGGAAATTTAGCAACACTACTAGGGTCAAACGAAAATAAGATGATTTATGGAAGAATTTCTACAGTATAATGGAAGTTGAGCTTAAAATAATAAATTTGGCTAGTAAAAACCTGATAATAATACATATGAAAACAATTGGAACAAGGAAATCATAAGGTAAAATGGTTAAGAGGCATTATGTGAAATGAATAGCAAAACGAGTAAGTAGGAAGCCTAATAAGGGGTCAATTATATTTATAAACAAAATTTATCTTAAAATTGTGTAACAAAAATAATCTTATGAATTAATTTATAACCAATGTTTATCATGCATGTGATGTGATATTGAATTTGATTTTGAAGACTTTATGCATAAAGAAATGATTTAAAGGCCTAGTAGGGTGAGCTTGTGATTAAAAAGGCCCAAAAGGATCAAGTTTATATAAGTAAAGCTCAATGCAACATTTGCCAATTGAAAAGGCCCATTGGTGACAATTAAATGTGAATTGACCCATACATTTTAGGATCTTTCCAAATGAATGACATTATTCACTTGTAGTTTTAACTCATGATCGAAAGCTTTATGAGTTAGTTTTGGTTGATATTGGATCAATACAAATTAAACACCATAAAAGTCTAACTAATTTGACCTTGATTACTTATTTAACTTTCAAAATTGAAAAAATTCTCATAGTCACTAACTAGGGACAAAATCCTTTCCAACCCAAAAAGTTTTGAAATCCTTATGTTACAATTAGGTTTACATACTGGGACTACCAAAAGGCCAAGTATAATACAATTTATTTCCAAAATAAAAATCAATAATAGTCTTGGTTATTTTTCTTCAATAAAAAATATCAAGTAAAAATTTTCAAATTATTTTTTTAGATGATGGATATCTTTGGACCAGTTCAAGATTTTTTTCCTACCAGATGTTAAAGAAGGATAGGATACTTTTTGTACTTATTTTGATAATTTAAATTACAAGAAGTTTTAAATTCTTTTTCAATTTTATTCAAAAATTGGTTCACATTAGGCTCATTTTATTCTTGGTACTCCCATTGAGTGAATCCTTTATTATGAATAGGATATTTCTTCCATTGCAAAGTTTTATTAAGGGGTTCATAACCTTTTACAAGTCTTGGTGTTCCTTATTCAATTTTGCATTTTTATTGACATAAAATACATAGCATGATCAAGGGCTTTTGCTCTTTCTAATGATTTCTTTTGCAAGGAGATCATTGATTCCTTTCCAGAAAAATTTCAAAAGTTCTTAATTCATTTGTATTAGGCAAGATCTAATAGGGATTGGTTTTTCAGAAAACTCATTTTTATATAATAAATCTACCATTTGTTGTTTTGTTTTGAAAAAGTATTTAGGAGATCAAAACGTATTTGGGCTTGTATCTTATTTTCTATGGACTTAACTTTTCCTTGAACAATTGGTGTAGTCAACTATCACTTCATCCTTTTTAAGGAAGTATCTTCAAAAAGACAATTTATTTGATTTTCTTTATATTCTACTAAATTTAAGTCCTTTAAAACTGGTCTTTTATAAAGAAATTTTTTTTGTCCTAGATTTTTAGTAACCATTCCTTCATCCATCATAGAGAATGACATGATTTCTAAATGAATAGAGATCTAAGGATTATTCCACTAGTCATATTTTTTAATAACAAAAAAGAAGTATTGATTTTGAAAGATGAATTTTCTATTGTTAATATGAAAGTTTATAGTTGATTTGTAGCTTATACCCGTTGGGAGATCTTAAATCTTTTGTCTTTTCAAAATATATGGTAGGTATTAAGCCTTCTTGCATACAATCAAGAATAGCACCAATGTTAAAGAAGGTAATTGTTTTAATTGTATATTCATCTTTTATTACTATTTTAACAAGAATATATCATTTTTTAACAGACATCTTAAAAATTACTCTTAAGAATTGTTCTTTTTTGGTACCTTCCCTTTCCTTCTCATTGTCTTCTCTTTGATTTTCTTGAAGATTTGAAAGAATTAGATTATAGTATTATTGTTCTTTGATGCATTTTGAATTGAACTTTTCCAAAATATCTTTAAGATTATAGTTATTTTTAAAGGTTGTTTATTGTAGGAGGTTAAGGGTTTGTCTAAGGTTTGCTTAATTTTTTTAAGGTAATTCTTCTTTTTATTCATCATTAGTTAAAGAAGTTATGACTTCAAAAAGATCATATTTTTTGGTAGGAATATTTACCTCCTTTTTTGATGATGATCCTTTTGTTTCAAAAGAAGAAAGATCATCATTTTGGATTTAGTTATCTTCTTAAACTTGATTAACTTCTACTAAGAATTCATTTATTTCAAAATATTCTTCAACTAGTAAGTTACTAATTTGGTTAAAAACTCATTCAAGTTTTGGATTTCTTATTTTCTTATTTAATCTACAATATTTTGCCATAGAACCTAACACATTGCATATAAAGTAGACTAGTTTAACATCCTAATTTGGGGGAGGAATAAACCTTGGTTTCCTTTTGTGGTGCCTTTTCTTATAAGGTTGTTTATTATATTGGCTAGAGACAGCCTGTTTAGGTCTTCATCTATGCTATTGTTTGAAGTTTTTAAGATAGACAAACCAAATTATTCATAGAAATATCCTAATTTTTTACTATTTTGGGATTTCTCTTAGCAAATTACCTTTGGATTTTGCCATCTTGGCAGATTTTGAATGCTACGTTTTAGACATAACTCATAAGTTGTCCACAAGTGAGTTGCTCATTAGGTATTGTACCATTATAGTTATTTCTAATTTTCTCCTTAGCCTTATCTCTTAAAGATCTAAGAATTCTTGCAAGGAGTTTCTCTTTCCATAAAGGTTAATCACTATCAATTCTTGAGTAGATCCTATAAAAAATGTCTAGTGTTTGGTGATGGTATAGATCAAAGTATTGATAGGATCAAGAATTGTTTGTCCTTTTGAATCTATAATTGCATATCCTTGAGTAGTGATTTTGAAAGATGTTAGGATTTGAACCCTTTCTCTATCAGTGAGATGTTCGTCTCACCATCCTTTGAGTTAACTAGTAAAACAAGAGACTAGATGAGTCATCACATTCATGGGCAGTTTAATCCTAGGCTTAATTTGCATCATGGCAATTATCTTGTGACCTAAGTGAAATTCACTAAATAAAATTTAATAAAAATACAAAGATCATATAATATGAAGTTAGATTTGTTTTGGTTCAATCAAATTGCCTCAAATTTGTACTTTCAAATCAGGAGTGTGCTAGAGCTTCTTCACAATTAGGTTTCAATTTTCAAGGACCTCCTGGCTATACTTGGATTCTATTGCCTTGAATTTTGTGCATTAGGTTTTTTCTAAGCTGACTCCAAATGGTTGATAGATCTTAGTAAATCAGTGGACCCATAAACCTTCAGATTATCCTACCAAATCTATGTCTAAGTTTAATTTATTTAGGTTAACCCTAGAGGTGTTACAATGATATGCAAAAACAATTAAGCATGATCATAACAGAACTTGTGTTAAAAAAAATTCCTCAATAAAGAATTTTATGTAGGACAAGACAACCTACACCTAAGAGAGGGTAAATTAGGTATTTTCAAAACTTTCACAATTTTTAAAATTTTTTATGAAAATCTTAATTTTAAAAAGCTATAGGATGGTTTTGATTGAAACAAACCCAAAATAGTTTAATGAAGATATTAGCACATAATACATAACAAATGAAAGTACTTCTGTAAAATAACTCATTTAGCTATACATAGGCAAGGTATTAGTAAGCACATGTATCAAAAGATATTACTCTTTCAAGTATACCAACATCTAGGTAGAAACATAAAAATGAAGCATAAAATATTCAACAAATTTTAACATTAAAAATAGAGCATAACCTTAGATAAACAATACAATATAAATTATTAGAAAATAAAGAGAGTAGGAAAAGATGAATCAAACACAACATTTATAGTTATTCATTCTTCAAAAACCATCTTCAAGGTGTACATCCACTCCTAAGTTTAAACCAAGCATGAATCCACTAATAAATAGTCCCTCCAAGTTTAAAACAAGCACATAGAAAAGCCTTTACAGTGGTTGTTTAACCACAATAAAAAAACCCTTTAAGAAACTCACTTAAGAAAGGAAAACAAAGAGCTCAACCACTCTTTCTAAACTAGGGTTGCCTAGCCTAAGAATACCCAAAAATTTTATAGATGAAATGAAAGAAATCACAGAAACTTAAATGTTCAGATTACAAATAGAAGCACTAAAGGTATATATTCACTCAAATCTAGCTTAGATTCAAGAAATCAAGTAAATAGATGAAGTACAGATGAAATAAATAGTATTTGCCTCATAAGTATCAGGACTTTGCATTAAAGAAGTGTAAGAAATGAGCATTTATAGCAAGTAACAACAACATATAGTAAAATGACCATTATTTCAAAAATTATTCTTTGCAATCAAAAGTGGAAATTCATAATATGAATTACAATTATAATTATGAAGAACCAATTCAAAACCTTAAAACTGGAATCATAAAAATATAGTGTAAATGCTGATTTCAATCACCTTAAAAAAATAGACTCTTTGGTACCCTTGAGTGGCTTGCGATCAAAATTGCAAAAATTAGTTCAAAAGCTCGATTTGAATGATCAGAATCATAAGCACAATTCAAAAGTGTCAATTCAAATTGTATGACCAAATTTTCTTTTTTAAACTAGTTGTTTTGAAATAAAAACTTTTCTAACTAATTTCAAACTTTTTCAAAGCAATCATTTCATCCAAGAAGTATAATTCCAATTATAAAAATTTGATAATCATTTAAGAACATATACGAATGTTTTTAGAGAAATAATTCAAAAGTTCTTATGAAAACTCTTGAGGCAAATGCTTCTAAAATTACTTTCAATTTTGAGCTAAATTCAAGTAAATCTAAACCTTTACACAGTATAATCCTATGCCTATACTAAATTTTCATCAACAAATCTATGACTATCCTAAGAAAACATAATGGAGCTAGCTAAAAATTTGTAAAATATGCTTGAGCTCTATATCATGAAAAACTCTATTTTACAAAAAAGTCTAAGCCTAAAAGGAAAAACTATACCCAATGAAGTCTTTAGGCTTTTCTTGATACTCCAAAGCCTCCAAAGCTTCAATCTTCTAATTCTTCAAAACTTGGAACATCTTATTTCTTGACTTTCTTATTGAGTTGAGCATGACAAGATTTTTCATTACTTGACTCTAAAGCTCACTCTTCTTCCTATTGGACTTTCTATAAAATATACATAAACTTTGCAAGTCATATAGTAAGTCTAATATAATATTTAAAGATATGGATAAGCATGATTCATATATGTAAATATAACAAGTTAACATAAGAAAATGCAATTTCTTCTTATCATTTATATTTATCAAGTAAAGCATAACATGCATATTAAATGCATGTATATGATATAGCAACTAGCACATTATATTTGACATAACACTTAGCATAAAGACATGTATAGCTATTGTAGCACTCATTTATTATCATTAAAACTCATCATGCTAAATCATGGGATCAACAATCTCCCCTTTTTTTATTATGGAAAAATCACTAAAAGAAAAAAAAATGTTTAAAATAAAGGTTCAATCTATTAAGCAGAAGAAAATATCAAAACATTATGTACATAACATATTTTTCATTTCTTTTTCTTCTCCCCTTGTTTGACATCAACAAAAGGGATAAACTAGCATATTTGTAATGCACAAAGCTCTTACTAAAAAATTATTATATATGTCTCCTTTCATTAGTTATAATATTCAATTTTTTTAATTGAAAGATTTGTAAAACGTATTTTGAAAAGATTTTAGTAAATAATTTTATTTGAAAATTTATAATTTTGCAGTATGTGTTTTCAAGTGTTTTGATTTATTCAACTATTTTAATAAGTGCTAAAAAATTAATGATGAATAAAAATGAAACAAAGTAGTTGTTTTGTTTGATTGTTTAGACATGTTTTTTCTTTTTTTTTTCTTGAAGTACTTAATAATTATATAACTTATTTTATTACTAAATCTAAGTATTGGACCTTATTAAAAAATGTTGTAGTTTTATTAAATAAATTTTAAAATAAATGATAGCATATCTGAACCGCTTCTTTATTTACATGGGATTGGAAATAAACTATATACTTAATAATATTTTTTTAGGATAATCAATAAATTATATATTTCTTGTAGTTGTTTTAAACAATCAGAGTATTATTTGTTTTAACTACTCAATAAATACTTAGTTTATTTTATGACAAGATTTGTAATTTTAAATTTTATTAAATGTTATTGAAATTTTAATTAATTGAATTTTACAATTTATGAAAGCATAGTTAATTACTTTAATGTTTTAAAGTGTGTTAAATATACTTTAGTTTTAATTATTTAGAATTTAAAAATTTTGACAATGAAATCCGATTCTGCTGAATTCCAGCCAATGAATATGGTTCTTGAATCTCAAGCTGCTTTTTGGTCTATGAAGTATAAAGAAAGGAAGAAGATAAAGAAGGTGGAGAGGAAGAGAAACAATAGAATGTGGTATTTTAACGTGGTTTGATTAAAATCAGGCAGCACCGATCCCTACGTCCACAGTAGCTTTGTATTATTCTTGAAAATTTTACAAAGTTGTGGCTGAGCTTTTTTTCAGCCTCTCCCTACAAGAGTTCTTCCTCTCCTTTTATAGAAGGAGGAATGTTACATATAATGATTACAAATTGTAATTTTGTTATATCAAGTATTAAATGTACAAAACAATATGATCTCCTGCAATTTGGCTTCTGCAGGTTGCTTTCTGTAGATGGGTCCCTCTTGGTTGTAAACAGACATAAGTTTGTCTAGTACTTAGCCTTGCCAAGCTCTTGCGTGGGCAATATGCCTATCCCCCCAAGCTGAGATTCTTGACTCGGGGTCACTATTGTCATTCGTTCAACAAGATCAGGGCTACTTCTTGGCAGGACAAGCTCGAGTGAGATGGCTGATCACTTGATGATTTGAGCTTCCCATGATCTCATTGCTTCACCATTTCGCGATTAGCAGGGTAGCGCCCACTAGGTGTCCTCAGTGAGCTGAGTTACTTAGCTTCTTCTGGGTTCTCGCCGACTTGTTCTTCGAAGCCGATTTTTGCCTATAACATAAGCCCCCTAACTCTCAGTTCACCTTGTGGACTGGGAGTTATAATTCTTTTGAGGCCTTGTCTGCACTTTCAGTCAAAGTTTTTGCTTTTGGCTTTATTGTCATCTCAGACTTCATTTTCGCCTTGTCATTCTGCTCCAGACCATACTTCTTACTATTCATAATCTCTGGTCGTTAGTGTGGCAGCCTCATTTTCCTTGGATCATTTGATCTAGGCTATCTAATTATCCTTTAGGTCTTTCACTAAACCCAGCCTAGTTCATAAGGCATGAGAAGCTCTTCTTGCTTCTTCATAGAATGGCCCAATGGATACTGTAATAAAGCCTCCATATTTCTGGTAGTTTGGCTTATGATGAAGCTCTTTAAGGTATGTATGGCCTACTGTAGAAGATTTTGAGGTGTGAATGGCCTACTGCATGTGACTCCTGTGCATGGCTCTTTATGCTAGCCACGGGGAAGTCTTATGCGGATCTTAGGTTACCTTTTCATAGCCTTGCCATGATTTTCAGCCTTGCGAACCAGATTCCTGGTGCCCTTTTGAATTGCTCTGGGCTTGTTCCAAGAGGAACTGTTGGCTTATGAGGAATATAAGCAGGAGCAATCAGGCTCGCTGGTCTTTCTACTAGCAGGAGTTTGCTTCCCAGTAGCTAGCTTTCTGCTTTCAATAATAGCTTCAGGCTTTATGCTTTTGATCCTGTACTTTGGATCTTTTGATGTAAACTTTACTTCATTAAGTGAGGTTTTTAATGAATGAGCTTACTTTGCTGTAACTCTAGAGTACTATACCGAATGCTTTGTACACTGTTGGATGTATATTTCTATAGATCAATGAAATGTCTCTTTGACCAATCGGCTATATCTTTAGCTTATAGCTAGTCTTGTCATTTGACTGCCCTAATTTGTAACGAGCAATAGTCAGGATGTATGTAAGTTGTGCCTAGTAGGAGATCGCATGCAAGCTATGATTATTCGGTGGCATATTAGCTGCAAATACTTAACTACACAAACACTGTGACAAATTTATTTTAGTGTCCCTATGCTATGGTGAGCTTATAGCTCGCTGCTAGATTTGAATGTTTATGTTAAATTTCAATCATTCAATAGTGCCATCGCACCTCAGCAAGCTCTTGGCTATGCTGGATTTTGAGTGTTTAATAACGCCTCTGCACCTTAGCGAGCTCATAGCTTTTTACTAGATTTTGAGTGCTTAATAGTGCCTCTGCTCCTTAGCAAGCTCATGGCTCTTTGCTAGATTTTGAGTGTTTAATAGTGCCTCCACACCTCAGTGAGCTCTTGGCTCTTTGTTGGATTTTGAGTATTTAATAGTGCCTTCGCACCTTAGCGAGCTCATAGCTCTTTACTGGATTTTGAGTGTTTAATAGTGCCTCTGCACCTCAATGAGCTCATAGCTCTTTGCTAGATTTTGAGTGTTTAATAGTGCCTTTGCACCTCAGCAAGCTCATAGGTTTTTGCTGGATTTCGAGTGTTTAATAGTGCCTCCACATCTCAGCGAGTTGAAAGCTCTTTGCTAGATTTATGTAGGATGAAACATTCTGCTAGGCAATTACACAAAAATTTGAAACATTTTCATTTACTTCAATATGATATTACAGGATCAGAATATGATTCTGATGGATGGCTCTTGCTCTCGATCAGCGATTCATTGGGTTTGCTGAGCCTTATACTCTAATGGCCTTACCACATAATCCTGTAATTAACCTCTCCTGATGAGATCTTCTATGGCATCCTTTAGTGCCCAGCATTTTGAAGTATTATGTCTAACATCATTGTGGTAGGCACAAAATTTATCTTTGCTGCTCTTGAATTTTCCAGGAGTTAAGAGGGGCTTAGGCTTCCCAAAGTTTTCCCTGTCTCGCTCTACCACAAAGATCCCATCTTATGTATCATACAGAATGCTATAACTTTCATAGTGACCATTAGGCTAAGGTCACATGGATTTTCCCTTCTTCGCGGGCCAATCACTGGGTCCATAATTTTGGCTCTCTTCACTCCTCTTTTTGCTTTGAGAAGCATTGGACACTTCACCCTTGGGTCTGAGTTCTTCCATAACGAAGGTTTCCTCCTATCTTATTTGTTTGATAGCTTGCTTCTAGAATTCAGTGAGATCTCAAGCCAGAGACTTGTAAAGGTTTTTGTATAGCTTTTCGTCTTTGTAGAGTCCTACTGAGATTGCTGTTAAGATGCTTTCTTCCAAGGGATTTTCTATGGAAGGCTATATAGTCTTTTAGTGACTCATCTTTGCGCTGAAAGATCATTGCAAGATGACATGGGGGTGCGAGCTGCTTCTTTAGTGCTTGATACTGATCAACAAATTTCCTTTGGCATTCTTCCTAACTATTGACACTGCAAGTCGGGAGGCTTTTGAGCCATGCTTGAGGTATACCTCCTAATGTGGCCAAGAAGACATGGCATTTGACCAGAGGGTCAATTGTTTGAAGATCCATCTGGACATTGAATGCATTCAGATGGTTGCATGGGTCACTGTTTCCATCATACAGTGGGATTGCAGGCACCTTGAGTTTCTATGAAGGGGCCGCATCTCGATTTCTACAGAGAATAGAAAGCTCTCCTCATGATGGCGTTGATTGTTTTGGAGCTGAGGGCACTCTTCTAACTGTTTCAGCCTTTGGAGGACTTCCTCCATTAGTGGCCTCATGTTTCGAGTTGTAGGCTAGAGCTTTCCACTTGTTGTGAGCCCCCAAGCCACTGACTATTGTGATCTCCATGAGTTTCCTGTTGAACTTCTCTACGTAGTTGCTAGAGTTGTACTGTGATCTCCTCTTGCCTTTATGTGCTTTGGGTCTATGCTTGTGCCAGCGCTTTCATGGTTTGAGCCAATTCTCTTACCATGTTTTCAAGTGCTGGCTGAGGTTGGCCGGGCATTTGTGCCTCTTTAGTTCTAGGGGCAACAGTGGGATGACGATGCGCTCTAGCAAAAAAAACGTCCACTGGTTGAACAGTTGGAGTAGTTGAACTCCAGGTGACTCTTCCTCTTACCATTGTAACTGATCAAAAAAGCAATTCAAAGAGTAGATAGGGCCTTCCTTCTAGCACCAAAATGTTGACAATGAAATCCGGTTCTACCAAATTCTAGCCAATGAATATGGTTCTTGAATTCCAAGCTACTTTTTGGTCTATGAAGTATGAAGAAAGGAAGAAGATAAAGAAGGTGGAGAGGAAGAGAAATAGCAGAATGTGGTATTTTAACGTGGTTCAGCTAAAATTGAGTGGCACTGGTCCCTATGTCTATGATAGCTTTGTATTATTCTTGAAAATTTTACAGAGTTATGGCTTAGCTTCTTTTCAGCCTCTCCTTATAAGAGTTCTTCCCCTCCTTTTATAGAGAGAGGAAGGTTACATGTAATGATTACAAATTATAATTTTGTTACATCAAGTATTAAATGTACAAGACAATATGATCTTCTACAATCTGGCTTCTACAAGCTACTTTCTGTGGGTGGGTCCCTTTTGGCAATAAACTAACGTAAGTTTATCTAGTACTTGGTCTTGCTGAGCTCTTGGCTAGGCGATATGCCTATCCCCCCAAGTTGAGATTCTTGGCTCAGGGTCACTATTGTCATTCATTCAACGAGCTCAGGGCTGCTTCTTGGTAGGATGAGCTCGAGTGAGCTGGTTGATCACTTGATGAGCTAAGCTTCCCATGATCTCACTGCTTCACCATTTCAGGATTAGCAGGGTAACACCCACTGAGTGTCCTCAGTGAGCCAAGTTACTTAGCTTCTATTGGGTTCTTGCCGACTTGTTCTTTGAAGTCGGTTTTTGCCCATAACAAAAACTTATACACATTTATTGTATCCTACTAAATTAAATTTTAAATTTATTTAAGGTATAGTTAAATTACTATTTCAATTACTTGAAATTCATAGTTGATTTAAAAGTTTGATGTGTTATTTATTTTAATTACTAAATAATTAGATAATTCAATTGAAGACATAAATTTAACTATTAAATGTGTCCAAGTTTACATAATTAAGTTTTAGAAACTCAAAGTGTTGCATTTATGTAAATCTATCTTATCACAATGATATTTAAGGTGTATTTATTAAATCTCAGCTTTATTTAATTAGGATTTAAAAATTATGTTGATATATATCTTAAATGAAGCATAGAGTTTAAATATATTTTAAATACATAAAAAAATAATAGCAATGCTTCTTTTGTGTCTAAACTTTATACACTACAAATTATGTTAATTACTTTTATAATATTAAATATTTCATTTTTTTAAAAGGAAGTAAGTAATAAAATATTTTTCTTTTATCCTTTAAGTAGCATGTGCAACTTCCCCCCCGCCAATTTACACCCCACCTCAGGAAGTAACTCCCCCTTTATATTTTACTTCCTTTAGTCTTCAATACAAAGACCACCTTTGTCTCTTTCTTTTACGCATGAACTTGACAGCCGCATGAAGCTGCCTGCTGCCTGCTGTTCAGTCACCTTAGCAGAGGTGCTCCGGCACTAGGTTGCTACCTATTCGATACCAGCATGCTTTGGCTACAAGCTTAGCTTAATTTAAGCTCCCAAGATACACCTTGGAGGTAGATAAGCTTGTCCATGCTTCCAATTTGAGACTATACTAAGGTTCTTTAGCAAATTTCAAGATATTCATCATAAAACCATAACCCCAATTATGTTGAATAATTGTAAATTCATTTTTAACCAGCTGCAATTTTTGAAAATTAGTAAGGAATCAAGTGAAGTTGTGTTTGCTTTTAGCTCAATCGAAAAGACCCCTAGCTATGTGTCCTCACTAATTGAATAAAATTTGAAATTCCCTAATTTCCTTTTAGTTAGTCTAGCTAGGATTAGATTGTTGATTTTAATTTTAATTATGTCCTAATACTAGATTGGATTTGAATTTCCAAGTTTGGTGAGCTAACACTTCCCTTAGAATCCACTCGTGGCATTGCCATTTCTTTTGAAAAATTGAGCAACTAAGGTGAGTAAATTGTTCAATTTCTCTTGCATTTTTAATATCTACTATTTCATTATGCTTAAATATAGGCTTGAATTATATAATCTTGCGACCTTGAGTAGAATTAGGACTATGTAAAATTGTGAGTCAATAGCTCACTCCTTTTTATATATCTATATCGTATGCTGGTGGAACGTAACTAATACAAACTTGAATTAAGGCATTTGTGGAAATACCTATATATGTGTGCCTTTATTTGTAACATGTGAATATAGGAGGTGGGAGTGTTATGATTGCTTATGTACTCTAAGTGAAACTATTTATTGAATGTGAATTCCATATTGTAATTGCTCATGGGCTTCTAGAAACATGGTTCCTTGAACATGATTAGATATTGCCAATGAGTACATGTTAAAATGTTTATTGTTTGAATATTAAAATTGTGTTATGTGAAATGTTTGAACATTGGAAGTAATCGAATGTGAGTTTGTTTAATTACTTAAATGTGAATTTGTGTGGTCTCTTGAAATGATTGAAGTTTTAGATTGCATTGTCTTTGAATTTGATTGAATATTGAAACGATATTTTTTATTGTTTGAAATATGAATTGAGTTCAATGTCTTGTTGAATTATGTTTGGATTGAAAGTTAGGTCTTTGAGGAACTTCTAAATGCACTTGAAATCTTATAATGACATGGCCATGAAATTGATGGAGAGATAAGGGGAGTTAAATTGTTATGAGTGATAAGACAATTGGAACATTGAAATTTGAATTGAGAAAAAAATTTTGCAATGGTATGTTGCTAAAAGAAATTTACTTATGGATCCAAGTTTCAATTTAAGGTGAGAATGTTTCATTGATTAATTGGAAACTTGTAAAAGTTCTTCTTGAAGGTTACTTGAAATTGCTTGTGTGATATTTCTCTGATAGATTGAAAATTTTTAGGAATATCTCTTATTAATGGTTTTGAGTTATTTATGTGACATTCTTGTTCATTGATAAGAAAAGTTACATTGAGTTTATTTGTGTCCTTGTTGGATTGTTGATTGTGTAGATTGGTCATAATAGCCCATTTGTACCATGACCCTCCACTAGACTAAGTTGTGAGTTGCCTTGAATCTTGATTGAATATGGTTGTGATAGTTTTTTTAAATATGTGTGTTGAAATTTTAACTTTCTATGGGTTGTGTGCCTTTAATTGGATAAGTTAGGAACTATTGAGTTTTATTAAGGGTGTAGGTTGGTGGATGTCGCATATGCAATTGTATATTGGTTATAGTCATTAAATAAATTAAGTGACTTATGTATTGAGTTTCTTTGAAATTCACTATGTTTTTTCTTTAAAAATATTTTAGGTTGCAGGATTTCCATGTCATTATGTGAACTACCATAGTAGAGATTGAAAACATAAACTTGAAGAAAATGTTAGACTGTTGAAATGTTATATATGTGCATATGTCTTGAGTAGTTGTGTCTCAGTTCATTTGTGTTGATTTTGTGATGAGTAATGTTATGTATAGTCTTAATTGTCTGTACAGGTGTTGTGTAGGGCATGTAGCCCTCTATGGTTATTTTGGCCTAAGCTTGATGTCCGAAAAATATAGGAAACTCTGTCGAATTTTATGTTAAAAAAAAGCTTTTAAAAATGTGAATAAATATATGTTTGGAAAATTTTGAGAAATTTGTTCTTTAAAACTCCTTTTTTGAAATGTCCATTATTGTTTTTTCTTAATTTGATTGTGAAGTGTAAGGTTTGTAAGAAGTTGCTTCCTATGACTTGTTATGCCAATCACGCTTCGAAGATTAGGGCATTACAATATTAAATTAAATGATGTCAAATAATCAATGTCATTATCTTCTCCTACTATTTTCATTATGAACTAAATCTTTTTTCTTCTTTAAAAAGATGCAATAAGCTTAAAGGCAAGCAACATTGCCAAGCAAAGCTTTTCATCTATTGTAAGTAAAAACATATATCTCTATCATATGATCCCAACAAGATTTCTACAAAAAAAAATTCATACCATAATCATATGAAACATCCATCAAATAAATAAGTCAAAGAATGTAACATTTTTCCTTCTTCCTTTAGGTAAACATGAGAAGACATTTTTGACATGTCATGAGAAAAAGCATTGAAGACCTTTATGTCAAAAGAAATGTGAGCCATAGAATGAAACAAGATATAAGTAAAGCTTCTTCTCAAAACATGCTATTTAAATACAATTTTTATGGTAAAACGATACAAACCATACGACCTTTGATAAGACAAAATAGAAGCTAAACAAAAGTTCTTATATAGCAAAGATAACAAGATTGGGATCATGCTTATTTATTAGTGATCCACAAAATCACATAAGCATGATTTACAATCAAAATATCTAAAGCATACACAAGAAAACTTTAAAAATAATTTTCTCCCCGTTAATTGAACAACATTGATTTTCTCTTATGTGAGTCCCAAATAAAGATATGATAAAATTTGGATCTTACCATTATTCCTTTAGGGGAATTTATATACACTTTTTCTTTATTTGGATTCTTTATTGTTGTTACAACTTAGATAAAATGCTTTGATCAATTAGAGTTTGAATAGTGGATTCTTTAAGATTCAATTGATAAATTCAAAATGTAGTAGATCAAAATTGTAGAATTGCAATAATATGGCAGAGTTGTAGATTTCGGAATAGTAGTATGATAGAATGCAGTAATGTAGTAAATATGCAGAATGCAAAAACCAAAAAAATAATTGTGCAATAAGATAAAATAATAAGGACATCGAAATTCTTTTAAGTGGTTCAACTTGAATTAAAATCGTAATTCAAGTCTACTCCATTGGATAATCTTCAACCAGATTATCACTTCAATTAATCAATATATTAGGATTTAATCGGCCACTTGAACTACTAGTTTTACAACAAGACTTTGCAAGCTTCTTGCTAACCTACAAAATTTTCATAGGCTCTTCTTACAAACCTATAACAACCACAAGAATTGGACTGGAATCTTGCCAACCTAAATCAAATTTCTAACACCCTAGAAATCTTAACAGAAATAAAGAAGAAAGGTTTAGAAATACAAAACCAGAATTGAGCTGTCAATCTTAATTATCAATGTGTGATTCTCCGTAAATTAGCTCCTTGATCTTTGATTATAGAAATCTTGATAAGATATAGGTAGATCAGAGATAAACTATTTTTTTTCACACAAGTCTGCTCTTTAAAATTAGTTTTTGAAATGAGGCTTGAGTATTTATAGAGAGGTTGTAACCGATTGGTAACAAAATAATTAACTTTCAATTTTTTCAATTCTTAAATTGATTCGTAGCGGTTAATAACTTATCAATTGATTAGTGAATCAATTTGTCAATAAAGATCATGAAGAAGTTCTTCACTAAATTGATTTGTAAATTGATTCATGTTCATTTCACAAGAATTCTTGTATGAATCGATTCATGAATCAATTCACATAGTAAAAAATAGTTTTTATAGAAGTTTCACTTGTGAAAGAATACATGAATAGCAATTTGAAAACTTTTAAGCCAAGCTCATTTCATAAACTTGCTTTTACCTCATGTTAATCAGTTTAACAAAATGGATTGGAGCAAATTTGTTAAGAATATAGTTACAAAAGATCTTATTAAAAGTCAAATAAAATCCTAGTACTAATGTAGATATCTTGCACAACCTTTAATGAACTTTGAACCTGCACATACTTAACAAATAATTAAACTCATAAACATAATATGATATAGATTAAAATTATTTTTCAACATCAAAATAGAAAGACATTATACTGGCTAGGCTAACAATCTTGTCCTTTTTTATGGTGACAAATAATTTTAGATGAGATTCAAAGTTTTTCAAAAAATAGTTTTTATAGAAGAGTAAAAAAAAGTTTATAGTCTCCCCCTTTCAAAATATTTTTCTTATGCTCATCTAAAATCAAGCTTTAGCTTCTTCTCCCCCTTTTGGCACATCAAAAAGAAATGGGGCCTCATTGAAGAAAAAGTTAGAGCATACAACAGTGATATAACATCAAAGCATATAGTACAATAGTAGTAAAAAAAATGTAAATGAAGATAGCTTTTACTCCCCCTTTTATTTACTAATTGATTCTAATATCTAATGTTACTTTCTTTTTAGAGACAAACTTCAGGGTTTTAATTTTAACTCCCTCTGAAATAATGATTCTATTATTTTATTAAACAAAGTTTTACTTAAAAAGTGTGATTTGAGAAATATTGCATGAAATAGTTTAAAAGAAAATTATGTTTCCAATCTTGAATCGATTCTAGAATTGATTTGGCTAGGCTTGAATTGATTACGGAATCAATTCATATAGTGCATTTTGAACTTTTCAAAAATTTGATGCTTCACCGAAACTTTGAAAAATCAAGTGAATCGATTCATAGTGTGAATTTTGAGCTGTGAATCAATTCATGAATTGATTCAGAAACTTAAATAAATCCTAGAAAAATTTGAATCAATTCTAGATTCGATTCAAAGAATCCTAAAAATAGTTTTCATGCAATTTTGAACTAGAAATGCTAAAAACACATAGTTATCAATTAGTAATCAATGTAATCACAATTTTACCTTAATTCTCAAGACAATCAACTAAAAAACTTTGCCAAATTTGCTTTGCAATAATAGATTAAACATATCAAATAAGAAAACATCAAAAAAGTAAGAACTAGAAAGGTGAAATCACATATCTCATAAACTGCTACATGTTGTCCTCTTGTAGCTTTTCTATCTCACTTAATCTACAAAATAGAATTTATCTTTGCTTTATTGGTATCTAACTAATCTTGGATCCAGATAGATTAGTGATCATAGTAGGATTTTTATTAAAGGTGATTGCTTTTAATATCTAGACCAGTTTTTCATTTGGTCTCAGCATATATGTGTCATTTCTAAATGGGTAGCCTCTAATATGATAACCTTTCTGATTGCAGTAGTAATAGATGATATAAGCAGGATTCCATTTTTTAGATTTCCTAAAGTGTTACTATCTGTATCCTAGATCATTTCTATTGTGAGAAACCTTTTGATTCTACAACATATTTTCTAATTTCTTATTACTATTAGAGAAGCCTTGCAATGTTTTTATCAAAATAGTTATCTCAAATTGATAAGAATCACACTGTTCACATTGCTTTTCTTTACTTAGCTTTTCATTTAAAGTAGTCAACTATTCATTTTCTTTTTCTAAGAGTTTCTTCAATAGGTCTCCTTTTTCTATTTTAGCTTGCTTCAAGTCTTTTTTAGCTTTCACTAATGAATTATAAAGTTCAATGCATAAGTCTTTATGTTCATCATCATTTTCATCATTAGATTCACTGTCAGATTCATCCTTAGTAGAATTGTAGAAGAAGGATTTAGTACCAAATACCTCAAGGTCTTGATTAAGTTTAGCCATGAGACATAGCTATGCTTCATCTTTTGATTTTTCTTCTTTTGATCCAGAATCTGCATCATCATCATCCCAGATAGCAAAATTTGACCTCTTGTTGGATAACCTCCTCTTCTCATTTTGAATTTGTGTCTTCAAGTAAATTAGGCAATCTAACTTAATATGACCAGCCTCTTTACACTTATAGCAAGTTGGTGTAGTGCTAATAGCTTGTTCACCCTTACTTTGTTTTCTGCTTCTTAAAGTTGATTTCTTCTTTACTTTGGAACTATCTTGAATTCTACCAGTGTATGCAATCTCCAGAGTGTCTAAGATTTCCTTTGCTATTGTACATTCATAAATTCTTTGAAACTCATTAGTAGACAATGAACTTATAACAATCCATTTTACCTTTGAGGCAAGGAGGTGTTTTCTCATTTCCTCTTCAGTCCATAGCAATTTAGATTTAGGCTTAAGAATTCCATTAATAGATATTTTAGGACATTTATAACCTATTTCAAGAAGTTCTAACATGCCTACATCTAATGCTTCTACAAAAGACTTGATCTTTAGTTTCCAAAAAGCAAAATTTTCACTATCAAAGGTAGGGAGACTATTTAGGGATAAACCATTAGAGAAAATAGTCAATTCAGAATCCATGATTTTCAAGAAACCAAGGTGTATAAAGAGTCAAAGCTTTGATACAAACTGAGGATCCGAGATAAAAATATGATAAAATTTGGATCTTACCCTTATTCTTCTAGGGGAATTTATATACACCTTTTCTTTATTTAGATTCTTTATTATTGTTACAACTTAGATGAAATTCTTTAATAAATTAGAGTTTGAACAACAGATTCTTTAAGATTCAATTGATAAATTCAAAATGTAGAAGATCAAAATTACAAAATTGCAATAATATGGTAGAGTTGCAGATTTTAGAATAGTAGTATGATAGAATGCAGTAATGCAATAAATATGTAAAATGCAAAAATGAGAAAAATAATTGTGCAGTAAGATTAAATAATCAGGACGCTAGAATTTTTTAAGTGGTTCAACTTGAATTGAAATCACAATTCAAGTCTTCTATACTAGATAATCTTCAACCAAATTATCACTTCAATTAATCAACACATCAAGATTTAATTAGGCTCATAAACTGCCAGTTTTATGACACGATTTTACAAGCTTCTCGTTAACCTACAAGATTTTCATAGGCTCTTCTTACAAACCTATAACAACCATAAGAATTGGATAGGGATTTTGCCAACCTAAACAGGATTTCTAACATCTTAGAAATCTTAATAGAAATAAAGAAGAAAGGTTTAGAAATACAAAACCAGAATTAAGATGTCAATCTCAATTATCAATGTGTGATTCCCCACAAATTAGCTTATTGATCTTTGATTATAGAAATCTTGATAAGGTAGAGGTAGGTAAGATAAAAACTATCTTTTTTTTTTCCATAAGTCTATTCAATAAAAATTAGTTTCTAAAATGAGGCTTGAGTATTTAGAAAGAAGTTATAACTGACTTGTAACAGAATAACTAACTTTCAATTTTTTCAGTTCTTGAATCGATTCGTGAATTGATTTGTGGCGGTTAACAACTTATCAATTAATTAATGAATTGATTCGTCGATGAAGATCATGAAGAACTTCTTCATTGAATGGATTCATGAATCAATTTGTGTTCATTTCACAAGAGTTCTTGTATGAATCAATTCACATAGTGAAAAATAATTTTTATAAAAGTTTCACTTGTGAAAGAACATATGAATAGCAATTTGAAAACTTTTAAGCCAAGCTCATTTCATAAGCTTGTTTCTACCTCATTTTAATCAATTTAACAAAATTGGTTAGAGCTAATTTGTTAAGAATATATTTACAAAAGATCTTATTAAAAATCAAATAAAATCCTAGCACTAATGTAGATCTCTTGAGCAACCTTTGATGAACTTTGAACCTACATACACTTAACAAATAATTAAACTCATAAACATAATATGATATAGATTAAAATTATTTTTTAACATCAAAATAGAAGACAATATAGCTAGCTAGGCTAACATCTTATTCCAAAAATATGCTTCCCTTTCAAAATTAAAAGAAGATTGAAAACATGAAGCACTTGTGAGATCAAGACATATATGTTTACCAAAATATATAATCATTTATAAGCATAGAAAACATAAATCTTTTTCAATCCAACAACTATATTCAAATTTCTCCCCTTTTCAAAATACTTTTATAGAAATCCAAACTTTTGTTTTCTAAAGCATTAAAAAGAAGTTTAGGAGAATTATGAGAAGGAATATTATTTTCATGCATGTTCACATAAAACATTTAAGGGATTTAAAATTCCATGAGTTTTTACTATCAAACTAATTTTGACAAAGATAAAAGATCAATCATTTGAAATATTTGTATGTCTGCATATCACCGTTCAAAGTTTCCTTTATGAAAAGGCATGATTAGCACAAGTTTCAAACAAGTAAGAGGCATAGCTTAAGCATATATTGTGAAAGATATGCAATAGGGATAAAAAGTGATCAAAACTATTAAGCTTGTAGTTTTGTTATTAATATATTGTATATTTGGTACTAAAAATATTATATATATGATATCAAATAATTAATTATTTTATTTTGTAGGAGAATTTTAACCAAAAAAAATGAGGACTTGGTGCAAATTTAAGCATAGAAAGGTTCTAAGGGCTTTAGGGAAATGGTTGTTGATGTGGCAAGGCCATCTAATTGTGAACGTGGGTGGATAAGATCAATGGGACCAAGAAAGGGCAGGACTACGAGTAGGGGTCTGAGGCCACTGTGGTGACGACTGCATCGACCATTGCATTTCACATTAAGAACCTGTCACATGCTGTGCTAGAGCAAATCATGTACACTATTGGTGAGATGCAGTAGCAAATGAAAATTATTTTCACTTGGATGAAGCACCTTATGTAGACTCAACAAGAGCAGAGCTAGCATCCACCACCTCATCTTCCACCTTGCGGCTACCACTATTCTCCTACATACTATCAATCACCTCCCGCCTTCATGTCTAGTCAACACCGCAACAGTTGGTGGTTCGACCATCACAAGTCGAAGGTCCGACATGATCGAATACTGGCCCGTAACAAGATACTACTCGAGATTAGGAGATTAATGATCAATTCTTCTTTTATATTTGGTTATAGTTATAATTTTATATTTTTATTTGAATAATATGTTTCATAAATTATTGATTTGAATAATATAATTTATGAATTATTTTACTAATTTTATATATTTATAACTATTTATGTGTGTCATATTTTAATTTTTTTCTTGTCAATTAAATATTAATTTTTAGAAATTAAAATTTAAAAAATATTAAAATTAATTTTTTCTTACTAATTAAAATTATTTTAATAAATGATTAAAACAAAATTTCAGAAACTTATATTATTTAAAATTAAAAAGTTATATTTTTTTAACGGATTTCCGACATCTTTTTGTTTGGCTTTTTTAACGGATTTCTAACAGCTTTTTGATGGATTATCAATAGCTAGTCTGGCAGATTTTTAATAAATAAAAGAGAAAAAAGTTTATTTAAAAAATTATTTCTTTAAAATCTGTCAAAAATAAATTTCTGATAATAAAATATTGCGAATATATTTTGACTGATGATCATTTTTTGTAAAATAATTTGTTAGAAATATTATAAATCTGTTAAAAATTGTCATAATTGATATTTATGACAATTTTTTAATTTTCGATAGAATTTTTTATAGGAAAATGTGCATTTTTTTTAAGTATTCGTTCCACTTTCTTAAAAAAAAAAAAAACACACAAATGCAGACTAGAGTTCGCCAAAAAAGCTTTTTCCTTATAGGTAACTTGAATTGTGTAATAACAATTAAATGACTCATGTCGAAAAAAAATAAAAAATCCTACGTCATGTTGTATGCTATGACATAAAATCTCATTTGCACAGTTGAAACTCCCATTCCCCATAAGTTGAAATTGACGGATCTAGGATGTTACACAATGTTACACAATATTGAATACTCTTTATCTACGATATACCGACACTTCATATAGCAGTCGTATATACATGCTAAAAATGTTTCCGACATCAATATTCATCGACATTGACACGAAACTTGTCAGGGTCATACTAGTAATTTCAAAAAGTTCAGACACTCATTCCCTATTTCGACACGCGTGTCAAGCTTGATTCTGGGGTCGTGTTCGTAATTTCAAAAAGTTCGAATACGCATTCCCTATTTCAACACGCATGTCAAGTTTGATTTTTAACTTATTATTTATTATGCCCTGTTATTTAATATTATGAATACTTATTTTCATATGAAAAAATAATAATTACAATATAT
>JANHAO010002757.1:0-27838 GCA_026873985.1 Saraca asoca
ATTTATTTGATGTGACACAACTGTAGTTTGTAATTAATAACTAGAGCCCATCCTTCCTCTATAAATAGGATGATATTGTTAGCAAAAAGGGGAAGAGGCTGGAGAAAATGATTCTGAACAATGGTAATGAAAAAACTCTCTACCGTGGACGTAGGGTCTAGTAAATCTGGATTTAGCCGAACCACATAAAAATCTTGTGCCTTCCCTCCTATCTCTCCTTCCACTAACTCAGTTGATCAACTTGCATGCACGCACTAATCTAGAACAAGTCCAGGATCCCAAAGAATCCCCTGTTGGCCGGAGTTTGGAAGTGCTGACCAAAATCCGATGTCAACAACTTATTATATTTGTTTATTGCTTCTTATAAGCTATTTTGAGCTAATTTTTATATGCTTTTTCATGTAGCTTAACAAAAAAAAAAAGATCTTTTGGAAGTTAAAAAGAGTTTAACCAAAAATTATTTTTGGCCTAGTTGATAAACAGCTTAAATAAGAGCTTTTTGTATAAGTACTATTAATATAAGTGTTGTCTAAAACAAGCTAATTTACGTTTAAATACATACTTTGATAAGTACTTATAGTTGTTGTATATCTATTTGGATGTATAATTATTAAAAAACTTATTATTATTGAAATTACCAAAAAGAACAATGATAAATACTTATTATTATAAAATTTTAAATAAAAAATATAGTTGTATATTCTGCCCATTATTTTATCTAATTATATCTAATTGCTACTTATACAAGTATATATTCTAAATAGTAAATATCCTCTACACAAAAATAATATGATTTTTATAGTAAATATAATTAGTGAAAAATTTAATATAGAAAATACAAATATTAAATCACGAATATGCCATAAAAAATAGAGCAAGAAAAAAAATTATAAACAGCCATTCATTTATGGAATTTGGTGAAAATTTTAGATGCTTTAAGTTTCATGATTTAGTGTTTTTATTATATTTCATGATAGCATAATAGTTTTCTATAATTTTTTAAGAAAAATGAAAAACAAGAATTCATGATATCATTGATCCTTTTAGGGTATGGATTGGAATTTCGTATTTTACTAAAGATCTTTGTGTATAAACTATTTTTATGAGCTAAATAAATTTATTAATAAACTAACTCTTAACTAGTTTTACTTTTGAGAACTAGAATTGGGCAAAGGTTAACTTTTTTTTTCAAAAAAAATATATTTTACTTCCTTAAATATTTATGCAGCAAAAATATTACTATATGAACTTTCAATCCCAACGCTAGCCTCTTGAAGTTTGGATAAAATTAGACTAAATTTGTGAGCTCTGTACTATTAAATAAAATGTAGTTAATTGTGAAGTTAGGATATTGAGGACAGTGAAAGCACTAAAACATATAATTAAAAAAATAAAAAATATATCAAATTATTATATATAATTTTAAATTATAATATATGCCAAATTTTAAGTATGTAATTAAAAAAATATATATTTACATGCTAAACTGTCTCCAACATGATTTCGTATTTTGAAATCATTATATAATCAATTTATTATTAATTATGTTAAATATATATTTTTTTTAATGTAGATAACTAGATAGTCATTCTTCTAAGTATCTCCTGATCAATTTCATAATCCATTCTTCATAATCTTCATTGCATTGAATGCTCTTTCCACAATTGTTGTCGCATAAGTAAAATTAAGGGTATATAGATATTAAGACTTCTTGATTTTTAATAACTTTTTTAATTATTATAAAAAGATGGAGGGACTATTTTTTTAACTTAACATTTTTAGGATTATGTTTTCCGATCATTAGCTGACTGTTCTATTTTTCTTGTCGACTTCTATCTAAATGAAAGAGGTATGTCAACCTTTCTAAAGTCCGATCATTTTGCCAAAGGTATAGGAAACAAACTCTTATTAGAAGTCAACCTAACCTATCATGGCCTAGTCCAAAAGATAACTTTCATAAAAAGAGGGATGAGTCTCAAGGCTATTATGATAAGTGACCTCAAGAAGAAACTCATTTTACCATGATCGTGAATACATCCAATCAAGTAAAACTTCAATGGACAAAGGTCAGGGGTTGTACAACGCCTTGTCCTAGCTAAAATTCAGATTAATAATGGGTCACACAATGCCTTCCAAGTGCATTCAAGAAGTCTAACTAGTGTCCCTTGTTGAAGCTTTTGAAGGGTCTAGTTATAACCTAGACAACCTCTTTTATAAGGACATCAACTATGTCAAGTTTGGTTATGGGGATCCTTTTTCCAAAGGATAACATTGTACTCAGGAAGGAAATCCAAGCCAAAGGATTTATCAGTTCACCAACTTTATGATGCCGTAAAGTCTTTATCGTTCTACATGCATATTGGTGGCCTAAAATGAAATCCAAAAATTAAGCATTTATACCATGAGCACAATAACAAAGACTAGAAATCCTTTAACTAGATGATCCAAGATTTGGAGGCAAAAAATAAAGTTATTGAGAAAGATTAGACTTTGATCCACCAAGAAAAAAAATTGCCACATTAATTAAAAAAACTAAAAGACTAAAGAAGCCCATCATTACCACCAAGAAGAAGTTGACCACAAACAAGACATCGTTAGATACATCAAAAGTAGATTTTGATGGTCTTAAGAATAATTGGAATGAATGGAAAAAGAAAGCTGAAGGGATAGTCATGAGGCATAAGAAGTTGAAACAATTTGTAGCAAAATCCTTTAAGACTGGATTCTACCTAGCAATCAACCAAATCTATCTTTTCTATAAAGATATTGACACTTCAAGATAGATCTAGACAAAGAATTAAGTGATCTAGCTTCGGGAAAGGTTGTGGTGAATATAAACGACCAAGCTACACTAATAAGACCACTAGAACATCCAACTTGGAGTAATAATTTTTTTTAGTATATGATCAGATTTTGGAATGTAATCAAATTACCTATCAATGAAGTCTTTTTCTTATGTATTTGTTTTCCACACATGCTCTGACCTAATCATTTTTTTTTGCTTTTTATTTTTTCTTTTTTTTTGTGTTATGATAAAATCTTGAATCACCAATGGTCTCGACGAGCACACTATGCAAAACACTTTTAAGTGTCTTGCAATACCAAACTCTAATTGACCCCACAAGTACTAATTTTGTATGTAAGAACTTATATTTAACTTAAGTTATAAGCTTCATTATGAGTTAAAAACTCCTGATGATATTGTTATCATTTTGATTAGATTTTTAAGCCATAAGCTCCATTATAAGCTTGAAATTCTAAGTTGCATCAAAGGATTAACTATAAGCTTTAAGTTTGAGCAACAAACTTTAAGTTCTGATACTTTTTTATCGAATGGTGAGAACCTCTAAGTTAAAGCCCATATTTGCTCTGTAGATTATTTTCAATCGAATGGTGAGTTTATTATACTCTTTGAGCTAGAAGCTCTAAAATCAATTTTTTTATGGTAGTAAACTATTACACTCTTTGAACAGGAAGCTCAAAGTAAAATCATTTTTAATCAGTAGTGTGCTATTATGCTCTTTGAGTTAGAAGCTCTAACTTTAATGTTGTTAGCTTGCCTATCACAAGGATTTGTTGGTTAGAAAAATAAAGTCCATTTTATTCATCCACTTTGGGAAAATCTTTTGAACAAGTAAAAGATTGATCATGTTTAAGGGAAAACCTTATATTTAGGTTCATCTGACCATAACATGTCAATCACAATCTATAAAATTTGAAAAATTATCAATCCACTAATTGAACATGATAATCTCAAATGAGTTGCATTCCAAGATCTTAGGAGTTTTTTCCTTTTATCATTTCCATATGGTAGGCTCCACTTCCTAAGTTTTTCACCACTCTATATGGTCCTTCCTAGTTAGCAGCCATCTTCCCACCTTCTTACTCCTTCCTTGAATCATTTACTATTCTAAGCACTAGAGAACTTTCTTGAATATTACAAGTTTTGGATTGTGCATTATGGTACCTTGCAAGCCTAGTCTTATAAGCCATTGACTTGATGTGAGCTACCTCCTTATCTTCTTCACAAAAATCTAGAACTCCACTGAGTAATCAATCATTTCCTTCATCATTGAAGATCTCCTTTCTAATGCTTGATTCACCAATCTCAATTGAGATTAAAGTTACATGTTCATACCAAGTGAAAAGGAATCTTGTTTTTTGTTGTCTAGATGGCCATTTAGTAGGACCACAAAATGCTTGGTGGCTCATCAACCCACAAGTGCTTTGACCCTTCAAGTCTTTTCTTTAACCCTTTTAGTATTAATTTGTTTGCTAGCTCTCCCTACCTATTTGATTTGGGATGCTTAACTAATGTGAGCTTTTATATTATTTGTATGCCTTCATAAAACTTTATAAAGGAATCACTCATAAATTATGGTTCATTGTCACTCACCAACACCCTAGGCACATGAAATTTGCAGGCAACATTTTTCCACATAAATTTTTGTGTATTTTGAGCAATAATGGTAGTTAAAGGTTTAGCCTTTATCCACTTATTTTTCAATCGATTGGTGGTTTTCTTAGAATGTTTAAGAACTTATAACATTGATCACACCTTTTTACCAATTCCAGTGTGTCATTTTTCATAGTAAGCCAATAATATCCAAATCTTAGGTTTTTTCACGCCAGTGCAGCTCTTGCCACATGACTGCCATATATCTTTTCATGCAACTCCCTTAGGATATAATTTGCCTTTGGATGTAAACAACGTAAGATTGGTAAGTAAAACATCTTTTGTATATGTGATCATTTTCAAGGTAAAAAAAGGTTGCCCTTCTTTTAAGTCTTTCTACTTCTCATTTGGTCTAGTTTGATCTTTAAAATATTAAATAACCAGATCCATCTAGGATGGTAACCAATCCACATATATTGATTATTCCTCATCAAAACTCACCCTTCATACCATTTCTTGTAAAACCATCCAATTATTAGCCTGCAGACTTTGCATTATCTAACTTGCAAAAGTAAATCAATCTAATCATTCTTTATTCATGCATTTGTTTTAAATCAAATTCTTGGAATGTTGCTATCAAGGATTTAGCCTTCTCCACATATTTTATTAAACAAAGGGCCTTAGTCTCATATAACTCATTTACCCTGACTAACCATCAATTAAGAATCACAAAGTGTGCTTGCTTCCTTTGGTCCCATTTCTTTGGCCAATTTGAGACCATTATCATAACTTCATGCTTTGCTTGGTTATTAGTTATTCTAAAATGGAATCTGAGAGTGTATTCAATTGTCACAACATCTGACTTTTAAAAAATGACTCTAACTCCAGTTCACTTTTTATTAGAGGACTCATCAGTATATAGTGTCTATATGAATGGCTAGTCATTAATGATTGGTTCGTGATCTATCTTGGTCATTCTAATACAAAATCTACTAACACTAGGTCTTTTATTACTTTTCTTAACTCATACTCTAGGACATATGTAGTCAATTCCATTACCCATGCAACTAAATGACCAACTACATCTGATTTGTACAATATTTGTTTTATTGATTGATTAATGTAAACAACCATCTAGTGACCTTGGAAGTAGGACTTCATCTTCCTAGATATGATTAATATGGCATAACAAATTTTTCAATCTTCTAGTACTTTAATTGTATCCTATGCAAAGCTTGACTAGTAAACTAGACAAACCTTTGCTCACCATTTATTTCTCTTATTAAGGTCGAGTTAATTGCCTCTATTATAGTAGGCAAGTATAAATAAAGTTTCTCCCCATGTTCAAGTTTTAAAAAGATGGTCATGACACCAAGTAATTTTTTTAGGTCTAAGAATGCTTTTTCACAAACCTCATCCCATTTAAACTTTTTTAAGCTTTCAAAATTTTGTAAATGGTAAGTATTTATTTGTGGATTTGTTATGATCAATTTTAGGCCTATAAGTGATAATTTTAATAAAAATTTAGAGTATATCATTAGGTTAATTCCATGTAATGAATTGTTAAAGGGCAATGATCCATCCATTTAATTGTTACACCTTCTTAAGATTAGTTGGACTCTTTATATTTAGGATACAACATTTTGTCAAATTGATTTCTATCCTCTTCTTAGTGTGAATAAAACTTAGAAATTTTCCCACTATAACTCTAATAGCAAATTTATTGGGTTGATTCTCATATTTTTCTCCTTCGTTACTCAAAAATTTTCTCCAAGATCCAATAGGTGATCAAAACGGTCATCAAACTTTATCAGCATATGATCAGTATACACTTTTAGATTCTTACCAATCTGATCTTTAAAGATTTATTCATCATTCATTTTTAGGTGGCTTTGATGTTTTTTAGCCTGAAGGGTATCGCTTATAGCAATAGACCCCTTCACTTGCATTAAAGGTGGACTTTTCTTGATCTTACAACCACATTAGTATCTAATTATATCTATAAAAAAAACACATCATAAAAACTTAAGATCACATATCCACATGCCACTATAAGGAAAAATTGGATCTACATCAAATGTAAAAAATAGCAAAATTTAAAATTTTTCCTAACCAAGGATCAAATTATTTTCATAAAATTCATACGGGTATAACCATCTAAGTAAAACTATATTAGAATACTTACTTTGCAAGATTATCCTATAGGATTTAGTCTCTACTCATTTATTGATTCGGTCTCTGCTGAACCAACTTAATTGATTTGATTTCCTCTTTATAGGTGTGTAGTAATATAGCATTTAATTGTAATCCACATAAACTAATTAGATCTAAAGCCTCCACTAGATTTTCTACATGACCGAGTAGAGACAAAGATTGAACCCCCCTTGTTGCTTTATAGGTGCCAATTCTCCAATGTATCACCAATTCACTAGGCTAGGGTTCTTGATTGTATGCAGCGAGGAGAAGAGAAGATAGAAGGATAGTTTTTGTGACCACCTCAACACACATGAAGGAGAAGAGAATTGATTTGGAATTAATTCTCTTAATAATTAGAATTAATTCCAAATCAATCCTAATTTAATGATTAGAATTAAAACTAAAATAGGAAATTATTCCTTGCTTTGTCACACGCTTATAGGGCTAACTTGATAGGACTCAGGTATGGATTCAATGGTTTAGCACAAAGGTCGACAGGTCAATCCCTAAGGGTAGGTTGATTGATTAATCGGCTCTAGTGAACTAACCTACTTGTTGGGCCAATCAAGTAGGTCCTTAAAATTGATCAACTGGTTGACATCAGGAGGGACAAAACCCTAGATACACAAGATTCAAGAAATTAGAATCCTAGTGTAGTTAAAAAGCCTATAAAAGCTAAAACTTTGTCGGGAAAAGGTCTTTGTTCACCCTCAGTTTGAATTAGCAAAATTGAGGCAAAACAATCGAATAAAAAACCTATATAAGTTAATTCTATCTCATCTCTGCCAAACCCTAGTTTTTATTTGGTGAATTTCATGCATGTGAGATTTCACTTCGATTGCAACTTAGGCCATACAACCATTAATTTGATTATCTATGAATGTTTAAAAGGATTCTCTCTACCAAGTGAGTTGGAGTTTATGACTTTTGGCTTCCTTTTGTTGTAAAATTAAATTTTCAAAATTAGCCTAAAATGGCTTTTGATGTTTTGGGAAGTGGGAAATCAGACCTATGATTAAAAATAATAATAATAATAATAATAATAATAATAATAATAATAATAATAATAAATGTAGAATTAGAAAGGATTTGAATTATGAAAGAAATGTGAGAAAGTTATATGCTATGTTTTGAGCATGAATAGATCAAGAGTATGATCTGGATATAGGAGATTACAGATTATGTGAGAAAATATGAAAGGTTGAATGATAAGGAACACGGATATAGTGTAGTTCAATAATTAGGATGTAGTTGCATGAATAATTGTTTGTGATGTTTGTTCTAATTGACTGTGCATATGCATGGGCGGATTAGAGCCTAGTAGTTGTTAGATATTCCTTAGAAATCTAACTTTCCATGTTTTTCATGATTTCTCATAAATATTACAAATTATCATGGATTTCATAATAGTGCATAAAATTCTTATTCTTTTTATGATTTTCATAAGCCTTTCTTAATTTTTGAATTTTCCACAATCTCCATAAATTTTATAAATATTGCATCTTCATAATTTCATATTCTTCATGAATTATCATAGATATTACAATTTATAAATCTCTGAAAAATTCTAAATGTTCATAAGTTGTTTTTAACATAACACCTTGTATTCAATAGAATTTCTTAGGCAATAAAGGTTAAGTCAGGATAGATAATTCCCAATAGGGATAATATATTAGTTAAACAAGTAGTACTAGTACAAGCAAATGTTATGATTTCCTTAGAGAAGTTCAAGAAAGAGAAATAGGAATACAAAAATATTTTATTATGTGACTAATATAAAGTAAGAAGGGGAAAAACTATGTGCACTAGGAAGATGAATTTAAATTATTTTCTTATCATTGTGAAGCTATAATAACCGGTGACTAGAGGTGGTAAAATGGATGGATATCCATGAATCCATCCAATTCATCCATCTTTGGTTTAATTCAAATCTATCCATAATATTTAGCAGGTCAAATGGATGGATGAAATACTAATCCATTTAATAAAATGGTCATTGAAGATCCACCCATGGATATTCATGATCCATCTAACTTAACTTTTATTTAAAACTCGAAATAAATAGTTTTTAAATAAAAAGTATTATATTAAATTAAATAAAATAAAGGTAAAATAAAAAAAAATCTTAAAACCCTAACATAGTCTCACATGTTGATAAGCCTGATAATTGTCCATTTATCCATCCATGTGTATTCTTATTATAATTTATCTATATTAGTTTTTGGATAACTGTGAGTTTGGTTATTATTAACCCTATTAAATAAGAGTCATATTCGATTAACCTATAAATAATCATTTATCTATTTATATTTATATTTAACTTTTTAATAGGATAAAGAAGACGGTATGTTTAGCATCTTTTGTAGGATAAAAAGGATGATATGTTTAGCATTTTAATCTTTGTAAAGATACTTGTAGTTGAAAATTCTTCTAAAAGGCAATTAATATATGTTTATGTAATATATTCAATTATAGTTTTTTCTATTTAAAATTAGTGGTCAATTATTTATTTTAGTATATTTTCAATTTTTGTTTAAGAAATACCAATTTCAAATAATGTTTGTCCAATTTTCATTTTTATACAGATCATATATGTAATATGCAGAAAAAATTTTAGGTAAAAAAAGGCAAAGTATAACAATAAAAAATATTGTATTCTTAGTTTATTAGTCCTTTCTTCAATTATATAGTGTAGATAAAATGTTTTTAAAATATAGTTTATAATTTTAATATTGAAAAATTATTTTTCAATGATAGAATTAAACGAAAATTTAAAATTTAATGGTAAAAATTATTTTTTAATGATGACAATAAAATCTAATTGTAATGGTAAGAAAAATAATAAGAATGAAAATGATAAAATAATACAATATAAAAACAATGATTACTAAATAGATAAATGCATGAATTGAGTTTGACCCTTTGTGTATGAGTCATAGGTTAATCCATAACCCATATAAAATTTTAATTGGGTCATAAATGGATAAATGGGTCATTGTCAATCTATCCATTAGTGACCAAATCCAAATCGATTTAAACCATCCATTTACCACCTCTACCAATGACATTATGAGGCAAGTGCAGCATACGAGGGCATAACTATATAGAATGCAAAGAATGATTTCAACATGACTATGATATGGATAAAGATCTTATAACCTTATCACTTCTTCCTCTAGGCTCACATAGTAACAATGTTTGAATGAATCATGAATGATTTATCTCGCAAGACTAGCAAATCATATAAACTAATGCATACATGGTGATTGATTGATTTGAGGATCCCACTTATAGCTACCGAGGTAGCCCTATTTAGTACTATAATATAGTTGATCTAGAAATCGCACTACTGTCTACTATAATAGTCACTCTATTCAATACTATGCTTGGTTGACCCTAGGATCCCATTTCTTGCTACCTTGTGGTAACCACACTATATATTTTTTATGCCACTTCCCTATAAGATAGTTGATGTGATTAACTGAATTAGAATATGCTAGAAAAAAGGAAATATTTAAAGGTTTGCATGAATACATAGAGAAAAGTTAAGTTAAATCAAGAAAATTAGAATTAAAAGGATTATAGTGTTCCATGTGTATGAATATGTGTGTGAGATAAGATGCATGATATATATGATGCATGTATGTTTTTATGGCCAAGCCTATTTTTATCTCAAAGTTAGGTTAGAAATTTCTGCTCACCGAGTACTCAAGTTGTACTTATCTCATTCCATTAACATTTTAGGTTTTGGAATTCTTAAGGAATATCTCAATTATATTACACTTCTCTTTATATGTGTGCATGATATCAAGTTTGTGATCTCCTTGATTATTTCTTTAGTGATTATGTCTGTCCAACTAGATAAAGGTCCAAGAATTTTTTATTTTATGAATTATGAAAAAGTTGATGGATTTTTTTTTTTCAAAGAAGGTTTTATTAATATATTGCATTTCATTTTTTTTTAAATAAATGCATCCAATCATATTTTTTAAAGAATAAATGTTTTAATGAAATGATAAATGATCATGGGTTTGCAGGTTACCACTTGGTAGCTTGTGCCTTCCCAAAATTGAGGATATGATAGGCGTGGTATGTACCCATCATTAACATTAATTTTCAATTAAAATTTAATATTTATTAAATTTAATGATTCTAAAACTACTTAAATCATTGATTAATTAATACTTTTAATCTCATGAGAAAATTTAATTAATCAATTCAAATTTTTAAGATGTTCATCAATTTAACAATTAAATTCAAAACATTTTGCAATACAATGTCTTCTTTAACTTTAGATCAAATTAATTTTTGAGTGTGTGACGCATTAAGTTTCTATACATGCTGGCAATGAGTTTAATTGTAAACTTCTATAAGTTTAATTGAATTAAAACTCTATTTCATTTGAAATCAATTTCTCTAAATTGATTAAATAAAATCACAAATCATGGTTGGCTTGCAAATCATCATGACAACCCAAATGCAAGAAATAGATTCAAGAATCAAACCTTTCATGAAATGGTATCTTTGTGTAATTCAATCCTTTTCATCACTTAATTTTCAAATTGGACTTAAGGTATGGATCACATGTCAACCTTAAATGAGGTGTCCAATATAAGTACAAATTTGAACAAATGTACTATCTTGGAACTAATTATGTATAAAACATCTTTTATATATAATTTGATACATTGGCCTATGATTTATCATAGCACATATATCAAATAGCTGCTAAATATCTTTATCATCAAGGAGGTGAATCTATTTTAATTAATCATTATCTTTGTATATTTCATAACATGTCCAATTGTTATTTAAAACTACTCTTTAAGAGTGTAAGCCAAGAATAACATCAAAGTATGAAACTCTATAATAAAAATACTATATTGATCTCAAGTCAAATGATTAGTTTCACTACCTTCATATGAGTAATCCATTGACACATGACTAACATTCCATATGGTTTCACAAAGCGAGTCAATTTCATGTATGTTTCTTAACACATAGCCCATATATTTCTCCAAATATCATTATATCTATAATTTATTAGATTATTGTGTTCTTCGACAAGAATAGAGCACAACATATGCTAGTTACTTTGAATTACTGATATCATGCTTTCTCAATAATTCTATAACTAGGAATATATAACTATATGCATAAATCATTTAATAATTACAATCTCAATTGTAATTGATTTTAAATACAATTATATTCCAAGGACTTTATCCAATGAATTATAAATGTAACAAGGATTTTAACCAATTTATAAAGAGACCATTTCCAACTAATTGTATCTAGGGTACCTACACTAATAGCCCTATCAATTCAAAAGTTGATATGAATCTTTTGGGCAAGTTTTATTTAAATCAATAAAACTGATGCACATTGTCCAACTTTAATTTTCCTTTTTGATCATTACCATAATGGATAACCAAGTGGTATAAGGCACTTCTAATAAAAAATTAGCTTTGAATAAGTTCTCAACCTTGCCTTTAATAGCAGCCAAATGTTTAGGTTCAAGTTTTATTTTCTTCTACTGGATTGGCTTGTTAGGCAGGTCTATAGCTAATTTGTGGTAGGCAATGGTTAGATCAATGCCAAACATATCAACAAATGCTGAAGCAAACATTTCACAAATTTTTTAAGTAGGCCAATCAAACTTTCCTTTACATTAGCCGACAGGTCTCTCCCCACTTTAATCATCATCATTTGGTCTAAAGATTCTTACCTCTTCAAGTGTTGACTCAATTTTTTGGTTTTTCTCTCTCATTTCTTTCCTTAGATCCATTGGTTTGCAATAATCATCTTACGATCATAGGTTTTTCCATTTCAATCTTCCTTCAAATCTTTTTTTCACCCTTGAAAATTATCATATCTCCTAGTTGTTTATATAACACTGTCAAGTAGTGAGTTGGTTGGCTCTAACTATTCCTATACTATTTATGGTGGGAAACTTTATAAGTAGATGGAGAGTTGAGAGGATTGCTCTAGCTTGGTTTAACAAAATGTGACTGAGGATTGTATTATAAGTTGCATTGGGTGCATCATTACCAAGAACTACGTGTTAAGATTTGTCAGTTGGGACCAAGTTCCCAAATGGACCCTTAGCTTAAACAACCTTCCAACTAGAACCTGCTTATCAAATAAATGTGTCAAGTTTCGCTAATAAGGTTTAAAGTTATCTTTTGTAATATGAAGAGCCTTAGCTATATGTAAATGCAACATGTCAGTAATGCTCTCTTGCTCTACTAGAATTCTTTCTATAGCATAGTTGGGAATCATAGCCATTGGGTCGTCATGGTCCCTATCACAGCCAAAAGCATAATCCTTTTATAAGGAAAAGATGGTCACTTCTGGTTCTCTCTTTAGCTTATTGTCTTCTATTGTCATGATGAATTGAACGTGCCTGTAACACCCCCAAAATAGTCAAGGGTACTTAAGTTAGCTTAATAAAGCCAAATGGATAGTTATGATAGAATTTAAAGACTTATAGGTTCTAGGTTAGTGCACCAATTGGTCCAAGTGGATGACTACCATTTAAGGAAGGTTGATTGGTTGAGCACAAACTAGACATAAAAGACACAAACACTAGAATGCAAACAAAAACCCTTTTGATGGTCAAAGAGTTGTTTTGAGTGAGAAAAATAGCTATAAAGGCATATTTTCATGATCCTCAACCTTAAGATTAAGTTTCAGGGTAAAAATCTCAACATTAAATCTTTATATATTCTTTTTGTTCTTTAAATTTTATATTTTTCAATAGATAGTAACTTTCAAACAATTTTGAGTTACTCAACTAGGAACCTAATTTCACAAAAGGATTCATTTCTGTGTTTGGGTTAAGAAGAAATGTCTCTTTCTAATATGAGTTGGAATTTGTGCTTTTGATTTTCCCTTTATGATAAAAATTATATATAAATTGTTTTCGAAAAGCCCAAAATGTATTTCTAATTTTGACATGTTGAAATAGCCTATAAGGCTAATAATTTGAAAAGGATGTATGGAGTAATTGTGATATGTGTCCTTGATTGAGTATTATAGATGGTAGAATTTGGATTTGTAAATGAATGTATGAGGTAAGATTTAGGTATCACTACAAGAAATGAGGATTTAAGTGAAAAAAATTAGTGATTAGTGAAATTTTTGTCACTCAAATTAATGCTTTAGTGACAATATTTAGCTGCTGTCATTGAATCCTAAATATTAATGACAAGGATAGTTTATAGTCACAAAAACTATTTTTAGTGACAATTTTTATTTCTTGTCATTGCATTAGTCATTAAAAATTAATTTTTTTTGGGTCAACAAAAATTTTATAAGATGAATGAAAAATAAAAATGCAAATATATAGTGATGACAAAAAATATTTGACACAATTGCAATTTAGTGTCAACCTATTTTGGCTATTGCCAAATCTTTTAGTGACAATGGTTTATCTTATTATCACTAAAATGAAGTTAAAAAGAATTAAAATAGCTTATTCTATTTTTTTTCATTCTCATATTTCACCTTCTTGAAAACCTTACTTAACCACACCATTCCACCATCACACCACCAAACACTTCACTGTTGCACCCAAACATCTCTCTTGATTGCCTGGTTGCATTATTGCATCACCTTAGTAGAACATCAAGCTTTGCATTTGGTATAGAAATGTAAAGTGAGACAAAAGTTGAAGACATCATCAAAAAGTCCTCAATCATATCATCATCATCTTTTTCATCTTTGTCTTAGCTAAAAGTCACAATTGATGAGCAATTGAATTGAATTGAACTAAAATACCAACTGAATTGGCATTGTTTTCTCAAGGGATTCCATTTCTTTGACCTAGTCAGATTTAGTTCTAGTCTAGTCAATCTTGCTAGCCAAATCCTCAATTAGTATTGCTTTATCTCATATTAATTTACAACTTTAAGTGGCAATTTGTTCAATTTGTTTATTCATAATTAACATAAATAATTTTTTTTGTTTGGTGATTTTCTTTGAGGACTGGCTTTTTATCATTCCATTGGTTTTGTAGTTTTATGGAGAAATGTATATAACAATGTTTTAGTTAGTTGAAGTTAGAAATTTTGAGTTGCAAATTTGGTCTTCGAGGTTGGATTTGATCAAAGTTTAAAGCATTTCAATTTGTTATATATTATGTACTTACTTTGATGAAGTGAAACCTTTTGTTAAAGCATTAAAAAAAGATATAGAATTAGTTCCTTTATTGTCATTGCAAACAAAATAGCTGCCATTTATAATTAATAATAAAATAAAAAAAAAAGTGGTTGAAATTCTTGTAAATAGAATGCTAATTCCTTAAAAGTAAGGGTATTTAGATTGGACGAATGCTATAGGAAAAGATATTGATGATAAGTTTGAATATTTTCTAAATCTCTATTTTTGTTTGTTTTCCACAAGGAATTGGTATAGACAATAGTTTGTACATTTGGTAGGGATTGATCTTGAAGCTTGTTGGGGATTGTGGTTTATGGATCTATAGGTAATGGTTTTGAATGGATCCTCTAAGATTCATTATTCTAAGCAAATAGTAAGTATATATAATATCTTTTTTTTCTTTTTTCATTTTTGAACAAAAGAGGAGATTTCTTTTATAGAAAAGAAATTAACAATGATTCAAACCAATTTAATGTATAGTACATTTTGGTTTAAGTCTAGCTTGTTTAACAATTGTCCATTTTTCTCATTGATATGCCTTTGCACTAGTATACATGAGAAAATTATTGGGTAATATGAATCCACTAAAACACTTTGATATAAAAACATGATATTTTTCTTGTCTTGAACATTTTGTGAGAATCTTAATTGGATGCTAAATTGCCATACTTATTCCTTTTTATAAAAAACATTTCTTATTTGGATGTTGTTTTTAGCATTCAGATAGTGATATATGTTCAAGCCTCTTAGCAATGTCTTTTTTTTTGTTTTTCTTTTAAAGAAAATATCTTGTCTTCCTTCTTTGTAATCTTCTAGTAAAATTCCTTATACACTTGAAAACTTGGATTTATGTTGTTATTGTAAGCACATTTATTTTCTTTATACATTTTGAAACTTGAATGTAAGAAACTTGGATTTAGCCAAGAGAAAGACTTTATCTTTATTTGATCGCAATAGAAGAAATAGTTAGTTTTGTGTTAATCAGAGAGTACAATGATATACAAAAACCAATATACTTTACATACAAAGTCATTCATGGTGCAAAATTATGGTATCAAAGAATAGAAAAGCTAGCTTATGCCTTACTCATAGTCTCAAAAAAGTTAAAGCAGTGCTCCAAAGCCACTAGGTGATTGTTCGAACTGACCAACCAATCAAGAAAATCCTTTGAAATATTTAGCTGGACAATTAGTTGTATGGTCTGTGGAGCTTACTGAATACGAAATAGAATTTGAGTCTCAAAAAACTATTAAGGCTCAAGTTTTGATAGATTTGGTTGCAGAAATGACTAAGGAACCACTTGAATGTGTAAATGATTGCACTCCATTTGTATGAACATTATTTATGAACAAGTCCTCAAACAAGAAAGGAAGTGGGTCAAGAGTAATTCTAGAGGAACCCAACAAGGTCACAATTGAATGTGCACTTTTTGAATTTCAAAGGACCAACAATTAGGCCAAATATGAAGCATTGATAGTCAGCCTTAAGCTAGAAGTAGAAATGGGAGTGAGAATGGTGAAAGCATTAAAAGATTCCCAGCTTATGGTGGGGCAAATAAATGGGATATATGTAGCCAAAGTTTCTTGTCTACAAAAATACACTAAAAAGGAAAACAAGTTTGATTGTTGCATTTGACTTTCTCAGGTCCCTAAAAATAATAATAATCAGAGTTAAAAACTTTAATGAACTTTGGATTTTGCCCTTTTCTTGTTGGAGAATTTGTATACACCTTTAATTAAAATTAATTCTTCTTTTAGTAAGATATGCAGCAGATTAATAAGTGAATGAATGTAAAGATAGGATAAATAACAATTTAATAGTAAGATGTAAATGTGGTAAAAAGAGGTTGAAGATGCAAATTTTTAAAGTGGTTCAACTTGAATTGAAACCACAATTCAAGTATACTCTATTTGATCTTTCTCAATCGAAAGACCTCTTCAATTAAAAGAAAAACTATCAAGATTTACCAGGCTCCTGAAATGCCAATTTACATGAAACATAAGAGATTATACAGGCTTCTTGCTAACATATAAGAATTATAATAGGCTCTTCTAAACCTAAATAAAAACACAAGACTTATGATAGGCTCTTACTAACCTATATAGATTTCTAAATCCCTAGAAATCTCAAATAAAATGAAATAGAAAAAGAAAGGGTATGAAATAAAATACCACAGGTTTGAGATGAAAATCTCAAACAATCTAAGATGAACTCAATTGATCTTTGATCCACAAGCTTTTGATTAAATCTTAGAACTTGATGAGGTAGAGAGAAAAACGTGTTTAGCTCCTCTTATTAGAAGTTTTTGCACTTGAATGTGAAAAGAAACTATGAAAAATCATTTACATAATGAAAATAGTTGGGCTGTTGTAACTGTTGTAACCATCTATAACAGAATAACTGATTTTTAGTTATTGCATCAATTGTAGCATCGATTACAAGTGGTTACAACTAAATAATCGGTGTAGTAATCGAAGTTCAATATGTTATAAGTATAGCTATAATCAATTACTCCATTGAAGTAGCCATTTTTCCCAACCTTCGGTTTGAAATAATTTTGAAAACTATTCTTTAACAAATTGGTGTGAAAATCGATGTATAAAGTGAAAAACAGTTTTATAAATTTTGTTTTCTTCAAGTAGTTTTTTTACCTCATTATTTGGTTAAAATATTTAGATCAAATAACATTTAAATTTATTTACAAAAGATCCTATTGAAATAAAATAATTCCTCAAACTAATCTTGGATCTCTTGAATCATAAATATATACTTTTGAAACCTGAAAAACAAATTGAAATAAGCAGTGAAATATAATATCAAATAAAAATATGAAAAATAGATTAAAAATTATTTTTCAACATCAAAACTAAGAAATATGTATTGCTAGGATAACCTAGGCTAACAATCTCCCCCTTTTTGATGTTGACAAATAATTTTAGATGAGGTTTAAAGTAAAATAAATAATGAGAAATTTTTTTTGACTTGTTAAAAAAAAATTTCTCCCCTTTTTTAATTGAAAATAATATCCATTTATTATTTGAAAGTAACATCTAAAATTTATGGGATTGAAAAATTTAGTTTTTGAAAATTTCATATTTCTCTATAACATCCATAACATCTAAAATATAAAAATTTTGAAAATTTCATATTTCTCCCCCTTTTGGCACATCAAAAAGTAATAAAATAGTGTACCAAAAATAATAAAGAGAGGATGGAGTACATTTATTAGATTATAAAATATACAAAAAATATTAGCATATTTTTAGTATCAACACAAGGCATCTGGATTATTAACATAAAACATTCAAAGAGATAAAAATCTGAACATATCAACATCATATACTGAATATCAAAATATCACAATATCTATCATGAATCAAAATATTATCCAAAATATAAAAACAATAGAAAAGATAATCAAAGGGGTAAAATGGGACTTGGAGTATAGTCATCAAATGATCAAAACATAAACAAGATTATTCTAGAGGCAACTCATCCATGTTTTGCATTTTAGCCTTTTCATCTTGTTGTTGTAGCCATAATTTGATCTCTTAAACTTGTTCTTCAAGGTTTTTGTTGATGATGAAATCTGGTCCTGCCAAATTCCTATCAATCAGGATCAATTCTTGAACCCAAGATTGCTTTCAGGTTAAAGCAACGAGAGATGATGAAGGTAGGGAAGATGGTCAAGAAGAAGAACAACAATGGCATGCAATATTTTTAACATCATTTGGCTAAAACCAGGCAGTATTGGTCTCTACATCCATGATAACTTTTATTAATTTGAAGGAATTCTTACAAAGTTTTAGTATAGCCATTTTAGCTTAGCTTACATGGATCCTCCCCTCCTATTTATAGAGGTTGGGAGGTTATAAATATAATTTTACGTGTTGTAAATAAGTTACATCAAATATTAAATGTATAAGACAGTATAAACTCCTACAAATCAGCTTCTGCAGGTTGCTTTCTGTGGGGTGGGCCCTTTGTTAATGGGTTGAAGTAAGCCTATCTAGTGTTCTGCCTATTAAACCTTTTGGCTGGGCAATGTGCCTCACTTCACGAGCCAAGACCCTTAGCTTGGGGTCGTTGCTAGTCTTAGTTGAGTGAGATCAGGTTCACTTATAGTGAAACAAGCTCATGCAAGATCTGTTATCAAATATATGAACTAGGACTTTGCATCCTCAACCTTAGTGAGCTAAGCTCCTTTTGCTCGAGCTCAGCTTCTATTGAGCTTTTACTAGCCAGTTTCACAAGACCAAATTTTACCCATAACATAAGCCCCCTAACTCTCAATTTTCTTTGTGGACTTGGAGTTGTAATTTTGCTATGCAATCAAAGTCTTTGCTCTGTTGTGTTGTCATTTCAGATTTTAATTCTTTCATTTCATCTGCTTTAGGCCATGCCTCCTATTGTGCATGATCTATGACCGTTGGCATGGCAGCCTTATTTTTTTTGGATCGTTCAATCTGGAACAGCCAATTATCCTTCGTGTCCTTCATTGAACCTAGACTGATTTATAAAGCCTGAGAAGCTCTTTTTGCTTCTTCGTGGAATAACTTGATGGATGCTTTAGTTAAGCCTCTCATGTTTTTAGTAGTTCAGCTTCAAGTGAAGCGCTTTGAGATGTGTATGGTCTACTGTAGTATATTAGGAGGTGTGAATGGCCTATTACACATGACTTCCTTGTATAACTCTTCTGGTTGGCTACTGGGGAGTCTTGTTCAGATCATAGATTACTTTCTCACGATTCTGCTATGAGATTCAGCCTTGCTAGCCAGACTCCCAGGTGTTTTTTGAATTACTTTGGGCGCGAGTCATGAAAGAAGCTACTGGTTGAGGAGGGCTATAAGAAGAAGAAGATTGAGGAGCAGTCATGCTCATTAATCCTCCAGTTGGTTGGAGTTTGCCTCATGGGGACGGCTCTCTTCTTCTTTGTGGAAGCGATGGTTGTAGACTTTATGCTTTAACTTTGTACTTCCAATCTTTTAATGTAAATTTACCTTGTTAAATGAGGTTTTTTAATAAATGAGTTTTCTTTGTAACTCTTAAATGCTATATTGGACCTTCTGTATGTCATAGATGATAGCATATACTTTTGTAAATTATAACTGAATAAGATATTCAAATGACTAATCAGCTATATTCAAATAACAAATCACATGTTGCGGCTACGATGTTGATCCTCATCACTCCTCCTTTTGCTCTGAGGGATGCCAGCCACTTCATTCTTATGCTTGGGCTCCTCTATGCTGAAGGTTTCCTTCCATCTAACTTTCTTGGCAACTTACTCATAGAATTCTGTGAGATCACACACCGGGGACTTGTACAAGCTTCTATACAGCTTTTCATTTTTGCAGAGTCTTCAAAAAATCACTGTCAAGATATTCTTGTCTGAAGGATTCTCCATAAAATTGGCCTCTTACCTAAATCTGGCTATGTAATCTTTTAGTGATTCATTCTTTCATTAGAAGATCATGGCAAGCTAGCATGGAGGTGTGAGCTGCTTCTTCAATGTCCAATATTGATCAATGAATTTCCTTTGGCACTCTTCCTAACTATTGACACTATAAGCTGGGAGGCTTTTGAACCATGCTCGAGGTATGCCTTCTAATGTGGCGGGGAAGACATGACACTTGACCAGAGGGTTAGTTGTTTAAAGATCTATCTGAATGTTGAATGCATCCAAATGGTCACAGGGGTCGCTATTCCCATCATACAATGAGATTGTGGGCACTTTAAATTTCTGTGAGAGGGGCTGCATCTTAACCTCCATTGAGAATGGCAAGCTCTCCTCATTGTGAGCTTGCTCATTTTGAGCTTAGGGGTGCTACTCTAGGCACTTTAGCCTTTCTACCACTACCCTTATTATCGGGTGCTACATTTCAAACTACAGGTCAAAGGACTATTGATTCTTCTTCCCTTCTTGGCTAGTCTTATCCAAGCTCTCAGATTGTTGTGAGTCCTCAGGTTGCTGACTCTTATGATCCTCACGAGTCTCCTTTTGGACTTCTTCACGTAGTTACTGGAGCTGTGTTATGATCTCCTCTTACTTCTGTGGACCCTGGGTCTGTGCTTGTGCCAGCACTTTAATAGCTTTAGCCAACTCTCTTACCATGTTACCAAGCATTGGTTAGGGTTGGTGAGACATTTGTGCCTTTTCAGTTTTAAGGGCAGCAGTGGGTTGGCAATGAGCTTTGGCAATGAGAATGTCTGTTGAGTAATTGGAGTGTTTGAACTCTTGGTTACTCTTCCTCTTACCATTGTAGCTATACAGAAGAGAAATCAAGAAATTGAAAAGTAGATGGGCCCTCCTTCTAGCATTAAAATGTTGATGGCGAAATCTGATTCTACCAGATTCCTGTCAACCAAGATCGTTTCTTAAACCCTAGACTATTTTTAGGTTAAAGCAACGAGAGATGAGGAAGGTAAGGAAGATGGTGAAGAAGAACAATAACAATGGTATGCAATATTTTTAACATGGTTCAGCTAAAACCAGGCAGTACTGGTCCCTATATCCACGATAACTTTTATTAATCTAAAAGAACTTTTACAAAGTTTCAGTGTAGCCATTTTAGCTTAACTTACAAGGATCTTCTTCCTCCTATTTATAGAGGTTGGGAGGTTAAAAATGTAATTTTACATGCTATAAATAAGTTACATCAAATATTAAATATACAAGATAGTATAAACTCCTACAAATTAACTTCTGCAGGTTGCTTTCTGTGGGGTGGGCCCTTTGTCGATAGGCTGATGTAAGCCTGTTTGGTGTTCTACCTGTTGAACCTTTTGGCTAGGTAATGTGCCTCACTTCATGAGCTGAGACCCTTGGCTTGGGGTCACTGCTAGTCTTCATTGAGCAAGATCGGGTTCATTTATAGCGAAACAAGCTCGTGTAAGATCTGTTATCAAATATGTGAGCTGAGACTTTGCATCCTCAACCTTGGCAAGCTAAGCTCCTTTTGCTCAAGCTCAACTTCTACTGAGCTTTTACTAGTCAACTTCATGAGATCGAATTTTACCCATGACAAATTTTAAGTCTTTGATTTATTTCATGCTTTTTTCTATCGCATTTTTCTTCTAAAATGGACATTCTTTCCTCCATAATGTTGAACCATGCATCTTTAGAGTCAGTTATCTTATTTGCTAGATTTGTTGTATGTTTGTGCATCCTTTCAATTAATGTAGTCAGTCTAACTTCCATTTCAGTGGAGACTACATATTGTGTTGATGTTTGACCTGATGATTGTATGGGCAGAGGTGTTTCCTTGATCCATTTCCCTTGATTATTTTCTTTGAAACCCATTATATGAAAGTGTGATGTGGTAATCATTGTGATTGACTTTGGGCATGAAGCTAAAATTTCATTAGAAATCTTTATTTTTGCTTTTGTAAAAATGGAGTCAAGATCATACCATATGGAAGATATCCATTATTAGTTCTTCTAAAATAGTCACTCATATATTTCAAAATAAAATATGAAAAATTAAAATCAATTTAATTTTTGATAATCCACATCAAAATAAATCATCTTCCATTATTTGAGTGAAGTTGGTGATCCTTGGTAAAATAACTTTGCACAAAGCATAGTGTAGAATCCTATCTTCAGGAGATAGGCCAGTTATTAGTAATCTCCTACTACCATATTTTGGAGTGGAGTAGGGAAACAACATTCTAATTGCCAGTTCCTTACTGTATTTAGTAAAAGATCCTGTAATAAGCTTTGGCATTGAATTATCTATTGCAAATTCATTTGCAAATGTTTCAGTATCAATCACAATGTGTTTCCTCATTACATAGCAAGATAATTTGCCATTAGAATCTGCTAAGTTAGCATAGAACATTTTTACAAGCCTGAGATAGGCTATATCTTTGTAAATCAAAAATTTTTCAAGCTTGTACTTAGCAAATAATTCAAGCAGATGGGTTGTCTTAAATAGTTGATCACTAAAGCATTTCAAAGGCTCAACCTTTCTATTCTCAAATGCTAGGTAAGAAGCATACTCGGTTTGTGAGAGGAAGAATGATTCTTTTTCATTTGATTGTGTGGTCCTCACTGATGATTTGTCTTTACGTTTGGCTGGAATCTTGATCCTTTTTGCCATTGCAGATTATTGATGAGAAAAGTAGTTTTTCAATACTTAGGGTTTTTCTAGATTGAATTTGGGATTTTGATTTTGGGATGATTTTTGATCAATTAATCAGTTAAAATGGTGAAGAATAATGTTTTAGGTGTTTATGTGGAAGAAATTTGATGGAAATCGGTTTGGAAATGAAGATTTTAAGTTTTTAGAGAGGGAGTATTGAGAAAAATTGGAAAGGGGGTGAGGATTACTATTGAAATGAGTTTGACTTCGATGTCAATATTTATATTATCATGCCTTGAATCGATGTGTGCATCGATGCAGAGAACAAAAATTCACTAATGCATTAATTTTAGTTTAAGTTTGTTCATTGATATTCATGTGGTAATCAATTGTCACATCGGTGTGTATATAAATGTTATTTTTTGCATCGATTATGTAATTGGTTTATCCAATAATTTATAAAAATTTTAAAAAATTTCAACCTTCCCAAAAGTTTGAAAATTAGGCTGAATTAAAGTATAGATTGATGCTTAAAATTAAAAAATTGAGAAGTGCATCGATTGTGACATCAGTGTAAGAAGAAAAACTGGATAAACAACATTGATTAGTAAATAGATTAGTGTGTTCATAGTTTTCAGTTTTTCTAAGGTATTTTCCTAAGGGCATTTCAAATCTCTTGAGGCAAGTTTTCTCCATGTACCTACAAAACAAACTTAGTAACATCTCTGATGCTTAAGTCAGTACTTGCAATATAAGAATTAAACAAAAAAAATATTTTTATTAAAAATTATGGGGAGTTTATCAACATGTGTCTATCAAATTTTATTCTGCATTAAGAGTTGCTTTCTTTTCTCTCACATATACCTATAATGACTAAAATCAAATTTGCTTAGCTGGTACACAGTAAGACTTGGGTCCAAGCTTGTCAGTAGATGAAGTAGAAACTTTCTTAATAGCAAATGATTTTGGTAACCATACCAATTTTTCATTTGGCTTTAGAAAATATGTACCATTCCTAAATTGGCAGTCTCTAATATGGTGTCTCTTATGATTATAGTAGTAGCAAGTGATATAGGCAAGGCCCCATTTCTTTGATCTTCTAAGCTATTGCCATCTATATCCTAGACCATTTTTATTTTTAACATTTCTCTGGTTTTCAAGCATATCGTTCAGTTTTTCATTGCTATCGGCAAAACTTTGAAGCATCTTATTCAATCTCTTTATCTCCAGCTTGTAAGAATCATAGTGCTCACATACTTTATTTTTCAATAAATGATTTTTCAGCTAATACATGTGAATCCGTATTTTCTTTTTCAATTTTCTCTACTTTTTTAATCGAACTTTTATTTTGATTTTTCAATTTCTTTATTTCCTTATTAGCTTTGGTAAGTGCTTCATAGATGTCTTTATATATATCATCAGAATCATCATCATCATCTATTTGATTACTTGAATCACTAGTAGAATCACTGACATTAGAATTATAATAAGATAAAGGATACTACAGAACCTATAGTTTTTCATCATGCTTGGCCATCAGATAGTGTTCCTCTTTTTCTTTGTGTTCAGCTTCAGTTTTACAGCTATAGGTAGCTTCAAGTACATCTAGAATTTCTTTTCCTATTTTACATTCTGAAATCCTTGAAAATTCATTAGTAGGTAGTGTACTAATAATTATCCATTTTGGTTTAGAGGCAAGAAAATGTTTTCTTTCCTCTTCATCAGTCCATAACAATTTGGATTTTTGTTGAAGAATTCCATTGACAAAGATCATAGGATATTCATAGCCTAATTCTAGAATTTCTACCATATCAATGTCTAGAGCCTCAATAAAGATCTTGATTTTAAATTTCTAGAAATCAAAATTTTCAGAATCAAAAGAAGGTGGATTATTTAAGGATGAACAATTAGAAAAAATAGCTAAGTTTGAATCCATATTTTAATCAAACAAAGGTGTATCAAGAGCCAAAGCTTTAATAACAATTGTCAGGTCCCTAAAAGTAATAATAATCAGAGTTAAAAAATTTAATGAACTCTGGATCTTGCCCTTTTCTTATTGAAGAATTTGTATACACCTTTAATTAAAATTAATTCTTCTTTTAGTGAGATATGCAGTAGATTAATAAGTGAATGAATATAAAGATAGCGGAAATAACAATTTAATAGTAAAATGTAGATGTAGCAAAAAGTGGTTGAAGTCACAAATTTTTAAAGTGGTTCAACTTGAATTAAAACCGTAATTCAAGTCTACTCCACTTGATCTTTCTCAACCAAAAGACCTCTTCAATTAAAAGAAAAACTATCAAGATTTACCAGGCTCCTGAAATGCCAGTTTACATGAAACACAAGATATTATATAGGCTTCTTGCTAACTTAGAAGAATTATAACAGGTTCTTCTAAACCTAAACAAAAACACAAGACTTATGGCAGGCTCTTGCTAGCCTATATAGATTTCTAAATCCCTAAAAATCTCAAATAAAAAGAAATAGAATAAGAAAGGGTATGAAATGCAATACCACATGTGTGAGATGAAAATCTCAAACAATCTAAGATGAACTCAATTGATCTTTGATCCACAAGCTTTTGATTAAATCTCAGAACTTAATGAGGTAGAGAGAAAAACGTGTTTAGCTCCTCTTATCAAAAGTTTTCACACTTGAATGTGAAGAAAACTATGAAAAATCATTTAAATAATGAAAGTAGTTAGGCTGTTGTAACTATTGTAACCGTCTATAATAGAATAACTGATTTTTAGTTATTGCATCGATTGTAGCATCGATTACAAGTAGTTACAACTAATTAATTAGTCTAATGGTCAAAGTTTAGTTTGTTATAAGTATAGCTATAATTGATTACTACATCGAAGTAGCCATTTTTCCCAACCTTTGGTTTGAAATAATTTTGAAAACTATTCTTTAACAAATTGGTGTGAAAATTGATGTATGAAGTGAAAAACAATTTTATAAATTTTGTTTTCTTCAAGTAGTTTTTCTACCTCATTATTTGGTTAAAATATTTGGATCAAATAACATTTGAACTTATTTACAAAAGATCCTATTGCAATAAAATAATTTGTAAAACTAATCTTGGGTCTCTTAAATCATAAATGTATACTTTTGTAACCTGAAAAACAAATTGAAATAAGCAGTGAAATATAATATCAAATAACTATGTGAAAAATTGATTAAAAATTATTTTTAAACATCAAAACTAAGAAATATGTACGGCTAGGATAAACTAGGCTAATAGACTTTTTTGAATTGAAACAAATTTCAAGATTGAAAAATGATCAACAAATGTATTATCAAAACCTACCAATAAGAAAACTTAATAGGAAATAAATTTTTTTTCTCCAGGATACTCTCTTAGAGTCAAGTATAAATAGAAAAGAAGTAGTGGTCGTTAATCAATCTTCATTATGGATGGATCCTATTGTTTTGTATCTACAAGGAAAGGCAATTGATTACAATCCACTAGAAGCAAAGAAAATGAAGAACCACATAACCTATTTTTACATGGAAAATGGTTGACTTTACAAAAGGGGTTTTTTCTTTGCCCATCATAAGGTGCTTGACCCTGAAGAAGGAAATTATGTTTTATTTAAATTGCATGAAGGAATATGCAAAATTCATACTGGTAAAGCAACCCTACCTTGAATAGCCTTGTAGTCAAGGTGTTTTTTATCCCACAATGAAGCTAGATGCTCATAGCATGGCAAGTAGTTGTAACTAATGTTAGAAGTTTGCAGCTATTTTCCAATTACCACTAATTGAGCAAGGTATGATCTCCTCGCCATGGCTAATGGTGTAGTGGGGAGTGATAACGAAATATTTTACTCATTTAATTGTCCTATTATTTAGCATTTTAAGGTTCAAAATGACTTACTTTCAGCTGTGTTATTGCATATTTATGATTTAGTGTCAATTGGCATCATTAGAAGAAATTCTGCATAATTTGGCCATTTTGAGCAGTTTCTGTATTCTGGTCATAACTTGAGCTACCCTTGTCCAATTAAAGTGATTCTTGTCTTATAGTAAAAGTAAGACATAGCTCTACATACTTCATGAAGAACTCCAAGGCTGAATCTCACAATTGGCTATCGGAATTTGGAGTTAAATTCAAGACTAGAATGCTACCTTAGCCTATCCCAAGCAGACTGACCTTTATGCACTAATCAGACAATATCTAGAGTTATAGAATTTTAATTAAGGTCAAACTAAGCCCAAATGGAAGATGAGACATAAATCCACATTTCTTATGAAGACTTCTAGAGCTGAATAGATCATTATGGGCGTGAAAAATGAGCTGCAACATAGAGGCAGAATTGCTGCGAGTTGGGCCTCTACAGAATTTGGTTTTAAGGCCCCCAATTGACATAAAACTTGAGCCCAATGAACCATCCTTTGCTCCAGCTCACACTCAACCAGCTGGAGAGCAATAAGTTAGAAGAAAACTAGAAGAGGTGGTCTACAATGTGTAGTTCACATAAGAGAGTGGCAACAAGCAACTAGACTACACTATAATGATTGCCTACTCTACCTACCAGCAGCTACCTTCTCTTTACCCAGGCAAAGAAGTCTTTCTAGTTGAGTTTTTGAGTTCAATTTTTAATATTAGATAGTAGAGAGTGTAGGACATTTTTCTTTTCTTTTCTTTGTAGTTTTTTTCCTTCCATGGAAGGCTAACTTTGTAAACAGTCCAAGGGTTGACAAACTTGAAGATTAATGTGGAGATTTTGTTCCTTCATTTTGCATTCAAATTGATGGTCATTTCTTCTCCTTTCCTCTTTGTTTTTATTGAGTTTTCTAAATTGAATGGATTCATTTAGTTTGGATGACTATATTATTATTGATTAATGATCAATTATAGGAAGAGAATAGGAAAACCAAGCAATGCATTGAGATTTTGATGGCTTGTTTGTGACTGAGTTCTGCATAAGACTCATTAATCATTTCAAGGATTCTTGTTATGATTATCAACAATTGAATGAATATTTAG
>JANHAO010002758.1:0-27974 GCA_026873985.1 Saraca asoca
CATTTGACTTGGTCAAAGCATAACCTTTCATGTAAAAGACATCCCACAATCTCAAGTCGTAGGATCAGTCATGCGATCATCACTTAGAGATTAATTGATGACATAGCTCCATACAATATCTCCAAACGGGTCAGACAAGATCACGATTGTCAGTTATGTTTTTCTAAACTAACTGAGTCATGTCTATGTGTGTATTCTAATGCAACTGACTTGCATCTCTGCCTGTGAGGACTACTGCCATCAAATGAGGAATACCACATCGTCTAGTCTTAATAGATCTTGATAGTGCCCAAGTATCAGATCTCGACTAGTATCATTTTAGTGCAGAAGTTTATATCATTAACAATTACCTTCACAATCTCATAACCCCTTATAGAATTGATTGAATGAATTAATTTCTCACCATAGACTTCATCTTAATTATGCATAAATCATAAATATGATCATAATATGCATTCTAAGATCAATATTCAACCTTTAATATCCAAATTCACAGATCGTTTAGTCATAGATGCAATAGAGTCCAATCAAATTGACTCTAGGGCACCTATATATGACTAACAGGAACATCCTCCAGCCCCCGAAATTGAAGTAACTCCAGTCATTGTGGATCAACTAGCAGGTCCTGTTGTAGTCCCTTCACCAGAGCCAGCCCCTGAATAGCAACATGAGGAAGCGGTCATAGCTGATGTTGCTACTTCTTCTGGCCCTCCTTGCAAGAAGTGGAAGGTCGTCAAGGGGAAGAAGAAGGTGACTCCCTACAAATGAGTAGCATTAGAGGCCGAGAGTGCGAGGCCGTTGGCTGAGCCCAGCTCCAAGACAGAGGGGTATACTTAGACCTTCATTGAGAACTTGAGCACAATCTTGGGATATGACGACAAAGTTAGTGTGCTGGAGGCCGAGGACTTCACTATAGGGAGGTTGGTTAGGTTTAAAGCTCACCACGGTTTAGTGGTAAGTATTGCTTCTTGCCTTAGCTATCCTATTTGTTTTCAAGTCTAATCTCGTTGCTTATTCTCATAGAATTTGTTGACATTAATGAAGATCGAGGAAGCATTCAGAAGCCAGGATGATGAGAAGTCTACTCTTATGGATGAGCTGGCCATTCAAATTGCTGAGGTCCTAGAGCTCAAGGAGAAGGTTAAAGAGCTGGAGATTGCTTTATCTCACGAGGTAGAGCATCGTGAGATCACTGAGATAAACTTTGGCCTCACCACCAATGACCTGAACAAGGCAAGAATAAAGTTGGATGAAGTCCAGTCGTAGGTGCAGCTAGCAATGAAAGTGGCCAACACTGTCGAGCAGAATGCAAGATTTATGGACCAACAAGCCGAGGCTGCCACTGGAGAATTGAAGGTGCTGAAAAGAGAACTTTAGCTTGCCAAAGAAGAAGCAACTAAGACCAAAGTAGAAACGTCCTTGCTAGTGGCAGAAACAACCAGAGAAACAAGGACTAAGACTTGTGCTTCCTTCTTCTACACTTTATGGGAGTGGCACCTTAAGCTGGATTTCTCCTTCTTCAGCCTTCAAGCCCTCGTAGCCGTGAAATGTTAGGAAATGAGAGCTACGAGGAAAGGATAGAGTGTTGGGATTGAAGTTCCTCCTATCGAAGCTACCGTTCAAAGGGAACATAGCTCTTAGGTCGCTGATGATGCTCCAGCAATTGGAGTTCCTGATGCTCTGGCTTCTGACCCTCAGCCCGATGAAAGCTTAGCTCCCGAGGCTCCAGCTTCTTAGAATATGAACTTTGTAGCTTTGTTTTCCTTTATTTACAAGACTTATAACAAACTTTGCAGACAATTTGGATGAAGTGAATTTGTTGTGATGGAAGCTGAATACATTTTTTGTCATTACTTTTATGCTTGAATGTGCAAACTTGTTTGCTTATAAGAATTTGACATGCTATATCAACTATTACTGTATTGCATAATACACAACTTTACATAAAACTCTCTACTCCAATCTTTTTCCACAAAGAATTCGAGGAATTATATATATACATTTACAATAGACCAACTCTTGTACACCGAGGCACTTATTGGTAATAACGGCAGAGGTACCAAGCTCGAGGGAACTCCATTCCATTCATGTTTGCCAGATATTAGGCTCCATCACCTACTACTCTTTTAATAAGGTATGGACCTTCCCAGTTCGATCCTAAATTCCCTTCACTGAATTTACGTGCTCCAGGAAGGATGAGACGTAGGATGAGATCACCGAGCTTAATCTTCTGAGCTCGCACTTTGCAATTATACCTTACTACACATCGCTGGTGGGTTACAATCTTGAGACTAGCTCTTTCTCTTACTTCCTCTACAAGGTGCAGGTTCGTAGCAAGCAGTTGCTCATTATCCTCTGGGTTGAAGGTAATTCTTCGTTGTGTCTTAACCTTAAGTTTTACTGGGATCATTGCCTCGCATCCGTATACCATCAAAAAAGTGGTTTCCCCGGTGGAGTTGCTTGCCGTGGTCTTGTAGGCCCATAGTACTGCTTGTAATTCATCCACTCAGGCTCCCTTTTTAGCTTCTAACTTAGTTTTCAAGATCTTCTTGATGATCTTGTTGATGACCTCTACTTGCCCACTGGCTTGTGGATGGTCTACGACTGTGGAGCTTTTAGTAATTTTAAGGTTGTCACAGAACTTGATGAACTACTCATTAGTAAACTGAGTCCTCGTTATCGATCACGATCTGCTAAGGGACTCTGAACCTGCAGATGATACTATTCCACACGAACTTTTCAACCTTGGAAGATGAGATTTCAGCAAGTTCTTTCACCTTTGCCCACTTGGTGAAGTAGTCCACGGCTATTATCACATACTTGCAATTTCCCCAGGCCTTAAGGAGCGGCCTGATTAGATCTATCCTCTAAATTGAAAATGGCCACGGATTGGTCATTTACTTCAGGTAGGTTGGTGGAGCTCATTGCACCTTCGTGAACCTCTGGTAGTTATCACACCTCTTAACGAGGTCCATAGCATCTTGCTTCATGGTTGGCTAGTAGAATCCCTACTGAAGAGCCTTTTGTGCCATAGACAGCCCCCTAGCATGGTTCCTGCAGTGACCTGCATGAATCTCCTCCAAGACAGTGCTGCAGTCCTCACCATCTATGCATCTCAAAAGTAAGGTCATAAACCCTCTCTTGTAAAGTATGTCATCATAGATGCAATATCTGGCTGCTTAAGCTTAGAGACATCACGCCTCGAGTTTATCTTTTGGTAACTTCTCATTCTGCGGGTAGTCTAGGATTGAATTCATCTAGGAGTTAGGTGCTGTGGCGACTACCATCACAACATCTTGATGCTCAATACTTGGGGATGGAAGGAGCTCTACTGGGATCAATCCTATAAGATCAAGATCGTCGGTGGTGGACAAATGAGCCAAAGCATCAGCATTCACATCCCGGGCTTGCGGAATCTGACTGATCTTGAATTGCTGGAAGGAGCCTAACAACTCTCTGACTCTTTGGAGATAGCTTATCATTTTCCACCCTCGAGCTTGGTATTCACCCTTCACCCGGGAAATGATGAGGTGCGAGTTGCTAAAAATCTTTAATCTCTTGGTGAGCACCTCCTTGGCCAATCACAAACCTGCCAATAAGGCCTCGTATTTAGCTTCATTATTAGTGGCTTGAAAGCTAAACCTTAGAGCACAAAAGATCTTGTGTCCTTCTGGACTGATGAGAAGCATCCCTGCTCCAGCCTTTTGGTCACTGGATGACCCATCAACGTATAATTCCTAACACAGGGCCTCAGGAATCTCCGCTTCCTCCTGTGCAGGTTTCGTGAATTCAGTGATGAAATCGGCCAGTGCTTGTCCCTTGATGGCTATTCTGGGCTTGTATTCGATGCCAAACTGAGCGAGCTTTATTCCCCATTTAAGTAGCCACCCTATGGTGTCTGTCTTTTACAGGACTTGTCTCAGTGGGAACCACGTGAGGACCCTGATATTGTGGGCTTGGAAATAGGGTCATAGCTTTCTTGAGGTGATAACTAGGTAGTAGGCAAGCTTTTTCATGGGCGGGTATCTTGTTTCAATATCTAGAAGTCTTTTGCTTATATAATAGATAGGAAGTTAAGTTCCTCCTTCTTCTCACGTTAAAGCCATGCTCAAGGCATGTTGGGATAATCCTAAGTATATAATCAGGCTCTCACCCTCTTTTGGTTTGGAAAGGAGAGGTGTTTGTCCGAGGTATGACTTGAGCTTCTGAAAAGTGACCTCGCACTCTGGGGTCCATTCAAACCTCTTGGCCTTTTTAAGAATGTCAAAGAAGGGAATACACTTGTCCATTGCTTTTGAAATGAATCTACTAAGCGCAGTGACCTAACTGTTCAGGCTTTGGACATCCTTTGGATTGGTAGGAGAACGCATATCAAGGAATGCTCTAATCTTCTCTGGGTTTACTTTGATCCCTCTATTATTGACTATGAAGTTGAGGAATTTACCTGAGGCCACTCTGAATGCACATTTGTGCAAGTTCATCTTCATCTGATACCTTCTCAGGGTTTAGAACATCTTGCCTAGGTCACGGACGTGATCAATGAGCTGTTTAGATTTTACCAACATGTTGTCAACGTATACCTCCATGGTCTTGCCAATCTGTTCTCGAAACATCATGCTTACTAATCGCTGGTAGGTTACCCCTGCATTCTTAAGGCCGAAGGGCATTACCTTGTAGCAGTACAAACTACGATTAGTAATAAATGAGGTATGCTCTTCATCTTGCATGGCCATTGGAATTTGATTGTATCCTGAATAGGCATTTATAAAGCTGAGGAGTTCATACCCCGTCGTCACATCTACAAGCTAGTCTCTCCTCGGCAAAGGGAAACTATCTTTAGGACATGCTTTATTAAGGTCAGTAAAATCAATACACGTTCTCCACTTCCCGTTCTTCTTTTTTACAAGGATGGGATTGGCCACCTAAGTGGGATAATGTGCTTCTCGAATGAAGTTGTTTGCCAAGAGCCTATCCACCTCTTCTTTGAACATCGCGTAGTGCTCAGTGGTTATTGGTCTTCTCTTTTGGAAAACTGGCTTAACTAGAGGATCAATATTCAATTTGTGTGACATCATATTCGAGTCCATACCCACCATGTCTTCATGATTCCAAGCAAAAATGTCCATATTTGCCTTGAGAAAATCTATTAGTTGTATTTTCACATCGGGCGGCAGACATTTTCCTAACTTGAGGCATCTTTCTTCGTCCTTCTCGCTTACTCACACATCCTTTAGCTCTTCAACTGGTTTGGTGGCTCGTTTAGCGTCCACCTCTCAAGGGTCAAGGTCATGGCTAACCCCTTTTACGCTCGCTGCCCAAGGTTCTCCTCCAGATACCATATTCACTTTCTTCCCTTGAACCCCAAGTTTGACTGTGTCTTCGTAACAGTGCCAGGCTACTTACTGCTCCCCTCATACACATCTAACTCTATTCGGGGTCAGGGAACTTAATGGTAAGTGTCTTGGTTGACATTACCATATCAAAATCATTTATAGTGGGCCGCCCCAGCACCACATTATAGGTCATGGAATAGTCTATAATTAAAAAGTCCGCCATGATAATTGCTTATTTATCGAGGTCCCCAGAGTGAGTGGAAGTCTAATTCGTCCTATTGGGAGTATCCCATCTCCCATAAAATCGTAAAAGGGCTCAGGTGATGGATCTAGTTGACTCATGCTCACACCCATCTGGTCGAAGCACCCATTGTACATCATGTTTATAGAGCTCCCAGTATCAACCATTATCCTTCTCACATTTACATTGCTGATCTTTACTTGGATGACAATTGCATTATTATGAGGATAATGAATCCCTTACACGTCATTCTCTGTGAATGAGATGCCATCCGGAGCTATTTTAGCTTTCTTGGTGAGCCTTTCACGTTCTACATGACTCGCCAGAAAGACACGACCCGTCGCTCGCATGTAACGGTCATGTGATTAGTTTGAAGTACCTACAATGTGAGGTATACCATGTATTGTGAAGATGGTCCTCATGGAGGGCACTTCCTTACTCTCCGGAGTTTAGTGACATTGCAGTGCAGGCTACTGGGGACGCAGGGGTCGTTGCCCCAGGAATCTCACCACATAATCTCTTAGGTGGCCTCTCTTAATGAGGTTCTCAATGGTGTCCTTTAACGCCTAACAATCTGATGTGTTATGCTCGACTTCACTGTGGTAGGCACAAAATTTATTGCGATTCTTCTTCTCAATAGGGGTTCTTAGGGGCTTGGATCTGCCAAAGTTTTCATTGTTCCTCTCGATCATATAGATCCTGTCTGGAGCGTCCAACAAAACAGTGTAGGCATCGTAGCGACCTCTAGGCTGAAACTGTTCGCTCCAAGCCTTCTTCGCGGTTTAGCCTCCAGAGACCCCGTTCTGGCCTTCTTTATTGCTCCCACCTCCACTTTTTTTCCTACCTCAGTTGGAGGTACTTGCCTCCTCCTTTTTACTTAATTTCTTAGGATCGAAGGTTTCTTCCCATCGAATCTCCTTAGCGGCTCACCCATAGAACTCACCTAGGCTTTTAACAGGGGACTTGTATATATCCTTATATAATTTTTTTATCTTTTCAAAGTTTGATCGAGATTGCTGTGAGGACACTCTCGTCCGATGGATTTTTCACATTACTAACTTTTTATCGAAACCTGGTGATATAGTCCTTGAGTGACTCATCTTTTCGCTAGAAGACCATGGTTAAGTGGCAAGAGGGGGCGAGTTACTTCTTCAACGCCCTATATTGGTTGAGAAACTTCATTTGACATTCCTCCCAACTCCTTATGCTACAAGCTAGGAGGCTTTTGAACCATGTCTATGGCACCTCTCCGAGTGTGGCTGGGAAAACTCAGCACTTCACTAGCAGATCTGAAGTCTATAGGTCCATCTGGATGTTAAAAGCGTCCAAATGGCTGTAGGGATCGCTATCCCTATTATAGAGGGGGATGTTTAGAATTTGAAATCTGTAGGGAAGGGGCTCCGTCTCAATTTGGTTGAAGAGTAGAGTTCTCTCCTCATGGAACTCTCGAGTCCCTTGGGACACTGAGTTCTTCTCACTGCTCCATTCTTTGGAGTAGTTCTTTGACCATTGGGTCTTGGGACTTAAACCAATGACTGGAAGTCTTTTCACTTCTTTCTCTTACTTATTGCGGGAATGTTGGTTAGAAGTTTTATGCTTTTCATTGTGCTCACAGCTGGGCGAGTCACAATTCATCTCTTGCTCGTTGTCGATCTTGTGTGAGCTTTCGCCTCGGTGTGAGCTTTCACCTCGTTGGTCATTTCCCTTGTCCTCTTGAACTCGATGGACTTCGGACCTTAACCACGACTTAGATGAACGAAGCAAGCCGGCTCGGTGACGCTCAATCCTAGCTTGCTCTTCATGTTGAGGCCCTGACTGGTGATATCTACCCTCGGGTACGGCTACTTCACCTTGCCTTGGTGCACCTTGGGTATGCGCCTGGGCCAATGCTCTGACCATATTAGTTAGCTCTTTCATGGTATTCTCTAGTACTTCCTACCATCGATCAAGTACTTCTTGGTGCTGTTGTCAAGTTTGAACTTCATCGATTTTGGGAGCCATGAACTGCTGTAAAGTGAGGGAAATGGTGCTAGCATTGGGGCCTGCCGTAGGGATAGCTGTGTTCTATTATTGTGTCTGACCTTCGAGTTGGCCAGTGGGAACTTCTACACTCCTGATTATTTTTCCTCTTGCCATTACACTTAAAACAGCTTGAAATAATTTATCAGGAATGGAAGAATAATAAGTGTGCAGTGGGGGTCCTCCTTCTAGTGCCAAAATATTGACACCAAAATCTGATCAACTGGTTTGAGTCCAATGTTACCCCTAACTGCAAGTAGAATATAGCAGAAAGTAGAAAATAGAGATGGCAGAAGAGAAGAGAGACAACAAACACCAGAAGTTTATCGTGGTTTGGCTAAAGGCAAGTTGGGCCCTACATCCACGCTGATCTTTGTTTGTTTACTAACAGATTATTTTATAGAGTTTGAATACAACTGTAGTATTTTCTCACAGTATACAGTGCTCTCTTAGTATTCTGGCAAAGTTTCTACATGTAAGATTTTCCTCCCCCTTTTACAATGACCACCCCTTCCTATTTATAGAAAGGGGGAGGGTTACAAGTGTAATTTTATAAATAATAAAATGATTATTTTCGTCGCTATGGGCATTTAATGCTTGACGTCGGGTAATTAATGCTGGGTAAATCATTGTCAGACTTCCAGGGAGCTGATGTATAGGTTTGGAGGTCATGCTGTCAGTTGGAAACATGGGCCTTGGATTGTTGACTCAGCTCCATACATGTATCCGATTCTGGTGGGTGAGCTAGAAGATGAGCAAGCTGGATGCTTCAGCCAACTTCATTGTCCTTGCTTGGTCGTTCTTCTTGAGGGTGGTAGGCTTCTCGCTGATGGGTTAAGAGCCCTCTCAGTAAGATGCATTCCCTGCTGTGACATTGAGTGACGTTTTCAGCTCACGCCCGATGACTTGGAGTCCTCACTGAGTGACCTCGATCTTCCAAACTGGGCCTCCTATTGGACCTTGGCTAGCCCAATCCGTGTTTTCGGAAGATGCCCATAACATATCTTGAGTTTTGGACTTTCTTTTGGGATGATTCTTATATCATTAGAAAGCTAAGACAAAGGCGTACAATTGTTATGAAAGCTTCAAGCCTAATTCAGATGTTTAGTGCTTTAAAATTAGCCTACAAGTTGAAGCAAAATGCTAACCTTGCTAGATCTTGAACCGATCATGATATTTTAATGTTATTTGGAGCTACACACCTCTAATCAGTGCAAACCAAGCCTATTACAAAGTTAAGATCCATATTTACATTCTTTATGAAGGGCTTGAAGTGAAAATATGTCGTTTGAATAAGAATCAAGGTTGTGAGGTTAAGTTATAAAATTTGATATGTGTTAGACTACCCTAAATAGGTTTTGGGTTCTAGCCATAACTTGAGTTAGAAACCTCTATTTTGAGTAAGGCCTAGTCCATAGGAATATTCAAGAGTAGAGATGTAACTTTCTAGAAGATATCAAAACCTAATTTTACTCTTGTCTAGTTGAAATTAATAACCAATGCAAAAACAAGAAACTAGATTAATCAAAATCCTAATTGAATCAACATTATTTAAGGATCACTTCAGAATCATGAAGTGTTGATCCCCTTTATCTTTGCATATATAAATAGGAGTTCCTTTGAGGCAGAAAACAATAATTTCTCTGCAACAATTCTTTTCTTCTTCTTCTAACTTTAATTTCTTTATAATGAGTTATTAAACTCATTTTTCAATTTAAGGAAATTCTATTTTAACTTATTACGAATGTAAGAGCTAATCTATTTTGAATTATTATTGATTTGATTATTTATTATTTCTCTATTTTATTTGATTTATGATCAAATAAAATAGTTTTCCCATTAGTTAATTATCTGTTGTGATTATTGCCAACTGAACCTCATAATCTGTAATTGTTATGATAATTCTATATATGTGGCAATTAGGTGTTAATGATTATGATCCTAATTTTTATTCAACACTGAAGGAGAACATAGGATGGATTATATGATTTGCTTTAGTGTATAATTATCATATAATATTAGCCTCTTCCTGTTCATAGTGCTATTATTAATCTGACTAGAATATCTTGATACAACATTAGTTAATAACAAGAATTTAATTTGGGTGTTGAATTATGAATTAATGAAATTGGAGAAGAAAGATAAGGATTATTCTAGTGTTTAGATAATTCTTGGCTACGTAATTGAAAAAGGAATAATATTTAAGTATTGATGATCATTTTGCAAATTGAATATATGAATATATCTTGAATTGAAGTTTCCCGAACTAAAAGTTTCCTTTATAATTTAATTTCTATTTTTATTTCATATTTTGAATTTGAATTCAAAACCCTTCTTTTATTTAAATTTGCTGTATTTAATAGATTTAGAATCACAAATTAATTAACCAATCTCTAGGGTTTGACCTGAACTCATCAACACTATAAATATATAAATTTAGTAATTTATTTCTAGTGGATTCGACTGCCATCATGCTCCCTTTCATTTACGAACATGCCTTCCGTTATAGGGTGCTTCTTTTGAAACATGTTCCTAGTTGATTTTGCTGTATCCTTGTATCTAGCTTTCTCTTCTTTGATCATTGCCTTCCAATTATGTATTGCTAGGTCATTTCCCTACAAAATTGCACAAACTTATTCTTAGCCGAACTACAGGCATTTATAAACAGCTCTAGTATGGGATATGGTATTCATTACCTCACTAACATGATGATCTTGTACCTATTATATATATATATATATAACTTTCCTTTAGTAGAAAATAGATGTATTACACAATGTGCAAAAAAAATTTTACGGTCACAAATATTGCAGGGAACTTTTAGAAGGCATATGTTATACCTGTACATGCCAAATCCACTGATGTACTTATTGGAGAGATGTGGTTCACTTTGCTCCATTATCATAGTTACTCCTTTTACACAACAAAAAAATATAAAAACTCAGTACACTAATAATCGTCAGGTTTCATCATTAGACAAGTAGCATTAGGACACAGGTCAAGAAATTAGTACAACTAAGCACATCGAACATGAATGTAGATGTTAGTAGACTTTGCAAACACTACAATTAAAGTACAATTGACATATTAAGCAAACAATCATGAATGATTGATCATCCTAATGGAGTTTTTTTTTTCTTAGAATAAGGGTCTAAACTAGCAAAATGCAAAGGAATGGCATACCTTATCTAGTTTGCAGTCTACTATTTTACTGATTGTAACTAAGATTGGAGAACTTCCTGTTACATATAGGAAGAACCAAAACAAATAGTAATTTAGTCACACATTACATAAAAAAAAAGCCTGCATAGGTGTTGTATTGTACGATATGACTATGAAAGGCTGTGCAGTTTTACAACTAGTGTGCCAATAGAATAGACATGCAAGTAAATAATTTATCTCAGTGGAATCTTCTTTATATGGAATAGACAGCCAAAGGAAATTCAAACTTCCCTTTTACTTAAGACTATCCCAAAGAAAGATCTAGAACAAAACCAAGTGCATTTAAGCCACACTAACATAGAGCTATCTACTCATGAAGTCCAGATAACCTAAATTAAGAGTACACATGAGAATAACAACAAGCCAATAGTATATGAATAGATAGGAACACATGCTGTAATAAGGACCAACAAAACAATGATTACATGATTAAATGAGTTAAATATAATGAAAGAAAATGGAAATAAAGCATGACATGAGCTTCTTCTAACCCTTAAAATAAAAGCATCATGAATTTTGATCAAAGTATGGTATGGTCTTGACTCCGATACATATGCCTTAGTTCAATTCTCTTTTAGTATTAGAGTGCTACCTCTAATGTTCAAGACATCCAAATCAAAGTCCAAATAAATTTCAAAAACTCATTAACTTGACTATCTGAGTATAAAAATAGTAGACAATAACGAAACAGTGAAACAAAAAATAAAATATAAAAATGACATTTCACAATAGATTGGTAGGAAATAATTTGCAACAAAATAAAAACAAAGGGATCAAATAGTCATGAAAAACTAACAAGAATTTTTCAAAACCATCAATTAAAATATTTATAAAAAGGCATCAGAAATTTAGAAGGAACCTACTACAAGATGACTACCATCAATATACTTAAAATGAAAGGGAAGCATATATCTCAATGTAAGATCAAATACAACAAACAATAGTTTGCTGATAAAAAATTTCACCCTCAAAAGATCACGACCATCTTCGTAATTATATTTTCAATTAATATGCACATTGAAATAACAAGACATCTTTGCATAATTTCAAAAGTTACCACTAGGCAAAGAGGGTTGACCAAATGTCTTGCCAAAAGTTGCATCTAATCGAGTTGGCCAGCATGTAACAAAGGCCTACATGCAGTGCTTGAGAAGTGGAGGCACTAAGTTGGTCAACTTGACAAGCTACAAAATGGTGCAAGCGTGCATTTGAATTGCTATTGTTTAGTGCTTCAAAGTTGTCAACCACAACAACAATAATGATAATGTGAATACTTGTTAACATTTATAAGAAGGGCATTTTCAATACTGTAACATATTGTGTTGCTAGCATGATTAGGTCATTGGTTACTTTGGATGAGTGGCCCAAATCACATGTTTCACACGCTAATGGCTTGGATTGGTTTCCTTTATAGTACTAATTAGTACTCAGGCTTTTTAGCCTAAGTACTATAGAATGGCCTTTAAAGTTATCATAAAAGTTGTATCAAAAAAATTGCAAATTTTTATTCTTAAGACAAATAAAATTTTTATGCTTCTAAGAAAAATCATGACACTACTAGTGCACATAAGCAGCTGCATAGGTGATTTTAATCTCTTGGCGAGGACATTACTCAATTTGATCAAGAATTTCACAACCAAATCGTAAACCTTTTTGGAAAAAATTATTTAATAAAATCAATCATGATAATTGACTTTATCCTATTAACTAAGATTTTAGAAACATTTGACAATCAACAATTAGATTAAATAAAAGTAAAGTCAATTTTATTTTCAATAAAAGGATCCAACGTAAATGAATTCATATATTTAATTTATTCACAATCAATTATTTTAAAATGATGACAAAAATATAAAATATCACCTTCAGCTTTGGAATGGTTGGATTTTACCTTCACTTTAAAAACTTGGTAAACTATACAAAACTTGGAATTACTACTTTATTAACTATTTTATTAACTTATATGATTTTTTCATTAACTTTTCAAGTAAGAATCACAATATTATGTATGTTAGTTTATTATATCATTTTTTTCATACATAATTTCCGAACTCATTTTCAAGTATTTAATTAAAATTCTAGATATCTAATTTAATTTGTATTAATATATAACGCAAAAATTATGTACAAAAAAATGACATGATAAACCAATAGGCTAGTGATTTTTATTTAAAAGTTTATGAAAAAATTATATAATTTAATAAAATGGTTAAACAAATAGATGATGAGTGTTAATTATAAGTTTTGTATAGTTTACTACATTGTTTTCCAAATTTTTAAAGTTAATATAGGCAAAATTCAACCATTCCAAAGTTAAAAAGGTATTTTGCATTGGGAAAAATGCAAATTACCCCCACTAACTTTGGGGTGGTTGCATTTTACCCCTTTCAATTGTGGAACATGTAAGAAAAAAAAATCTAGAAATAATACAGAACTTGAAAACTACCCTAACATCCAAATTTTGGCAGTTTTCATTAGTCATATGCATCGCATATTTTTTTTTTATATATGTGGCATTCTCTTATTAACTGAAAGTACTCAATTGACATTTTATTTCTATCTTGACATTCTAGTTATTAAATTGAAACAAATAATTCTATGTTAGCATTTTCGAAAATTCCACTAATTCCATGTCAAATTAATTAGAACCAAGTTATTATGTTTGTCAAAAACCCTAAAATGAAATTAAAATAAATGATAGGAGCCATTTGAGCTTCATATTTCCATTTAAGCTTTATAATTCACTTATTATTTCTTCCTATTTCACTTCTTGTTTTGCTCTGCTATGGATTCCATGGGCTTTTTTGCATGGTCTGTTAGGAGGTAAAGGCCATTTTCCTATTATGACTGTGGACTTTGATGCCCCATTCAAAATTGTTTATAGAGGCTAATTTTGAAAGGCATTTCTTTGGTTGTGCTAGATGGAGGGAACCTAGAGCTTGTGATTTCTTCTAATAGATAGATGATTACAATGGATTGAATGAGGAATTTGTGGTGGATGGTTTGTTAGAAAGTCAGAGGAGGCTAAAGGTAGCTTGCAATGAAAGCCAAAACAAAGAGGCAATGCATGTGGCGAACAATGGTGGCCTCGTTTATGATTTGTGGCATAATGATTTGTTTGATATACTGTAATATGATTAGAGGCAAGTGTTTGATGTGATTTTAGTGTTTATTGGTGTGGGTGAGGTTCTATTAAGAAGCATTGTGTTTAGGCTTATATATTGGGTTTAGTCTAAGTGCTTAGGTGTTTAAATGATTAGATTTCATTTATGTGTTTAGTTTATGCAATTAAAATGGTATGGAATATAAAACTTTTTGTCCCGATGAATGAACGAAACTTTGGTATTTATTCAAATTAAACTTTGCCTTTATATTTGCATAGAAGAGTTTTTGATCTATGCCTTATTTTTTATCTTCATGGCAATAAGCCTAAATATAGAGAAAGTTGTGAAGATACAAACATATATGTATATTGCTTTTATATGAGTTTCATTAATATGTATTTTGCACAGGGAGTTTCTGGTCTATACTTTTATGTATTGTTCAAATGATGTTGAATTTTTTTAAATGATTATTGTGAAGATACATACATACATATATATATATATATATGTTGCTCCTATTGAGAAAGATGAGAAAGCTTTTATTGTGAATATACATACATACATATATTTGCACAGGGGAGTTTCTAGTAGACTGCCTAGAATTGCAGTAGTTGAGAAAGTTTCACCAATTTAAGCAACAAAGATGCATTTGGTAAAGAAAGTAGCAATTAAAGTTTTTAACTGCTTTATTCTACAAGTATAACTACACAATTATGTAAAATTAATGTTTTTAACTAGTTTAATCATCTTTGCATATAATGGAATAGCCATCTGCACAATTAAAACTTTGTTTAAGGACTGAGATTGTCCAACAAATTCCCCCTTTGTTTTTTATGCCAATGACAAATCCTAAGGCCTAAAGTTTTTAACAAATTTTGCTTGAGGCTTGAGGTCAGTTTTCAGGCGAGTTCTTCTATTATGAAGAAGCTCTTCCATAGTTAAAGGTAAGTCTAATGTTTATTTAGGAAAAAGGAGAGACAAAATATCATAAATGTTGATATGAAATTAATGGAATTTTATAGAATGCTGACATGAAATTATCTATTTCAATCTAGCAACTAGAATTTTAAGATAAAAATAAAATGTCAACTGAGCACTTTTAGCCAATAGGAGAAAGTTATGTGTAAAAAAAAAAAATATGTACAATGCAGATGACTAACGGAAACCGTCAAAATTTGGACGTCGAGGGTAGTTTTCAAATGTTGTGTTGTTTTTGAATTGTTTTTATTTGCTTCCATAATTAGTGGGGCAAAATGCAGTTGCCCCAAAATTGGTGGGGCAATTTGCATATTTCCCTGAAATGAATTATTCTGCAATCAACCTTGTATCAAACAATCCCCTGTATACTGTGCTTCTTAGGATGAAATTGAAAAAAATTTAAAGAATGAAACCAATTCCACTTTACCCTGGTGGTAATGTTGTTCAAAAGAAAAAATTCATATCCCAATTGAATTAAGAAAAAATTTCTTCAGTACTTAGTAGCACGGCCCGCAAGAGACCGCCAGACCGGCAACAGACACCCTCAATCAGCTCAATGGCTCGTTCCAAAGTTCTCATGGTGACGAATGGCGGATGAAGTTCTGGATTTCTCGTGTCTATTATTGGTTTTTGTTGGTTTTGCGTTCTGATTAGCTTTTGTGGCTTGCAGGTTGCGGAGAAGCCAAGCATCGCTCTCTCTATCGCTTCTATTCTTTCTCACAATATGGTAATCTATATTTAACATCTGAAATCTTAAGAAATGGGTCTGGACGGCTTGGGTTTCCTATTGCACGTAAGAGAAAGAAATTAGATAGGTCTAACTGGTTTGTGTTTTGAGTACCCGAAAAACTAGGGTCTACCCAAGCTAATTGTAGCTTCGTGGCTGTTGTAGTATGTTAAGAAAGTCAGGGGATATGTTACATGAACTCTTATTGGTGATGCATATCTTACTGGATGGAAATACATATGAAATAATAGTAGTAGGGTTCAAACTACAATGTTTTAAAAACATGCCTTTTGTGAGGTTTTATTGGTCGGAACATTGAATTCCTTGGTTTTAGTAAGATTTGTGGCTATACTAGACTATGAAATGAGAAATCTTGATTTAAGTAAGATGTAATTGCCTTATTTAGAGCCAATTTACAAGCCTTGGTGTTATTAAGCTATACAGACAAATGCGTATACATGGGTCATTCAGTTGCTTCTTTTCCCCCCTCTTTTCTCTTATTGTCTAGTTTGAAACAATCTGTCCCATTTTGCACTTTCTCTTCTTGGTTTGTTTTCCTTTACATGCATTTCGCATATGTTCTTTGACAATGTCAGTGACTTTAGAATCCCATTTCTGTCTCTAGATGTCCACAAGAAAGGGAAGCACAGACGTTCATGAATTTGAGGGGACATTTCTTGGATCTCATGTTCATTTTAAAGTGACATCAGTTATTGGGCATGTATTCAGGTCCTTACTAACTTTCTACAAAATAATCAGTTATTAGGATTTCCATTTCATTAGGATTATTTGAAATTTGTATGAACTGTTGTTTTCTGTTCTTTATTCCTAACTCAATAAGCTAATATTTGAACCCATATATATGGATAAATGCCATACTCTATCATCTTTCTTTCTTTATGGAGTTTCTACTATTTTGTAGTTAGATGTCATTCTGCTAGGATATTTTGATGATGTAAATGTAATCTTTCATATAGATTTTAATCAAGAAAGAGACTTAGAAAAGCCTGCAAACTTACCCGAAAAATGTAGCAGGAAAATCTAAAATTATAGAATGTAATGTTTAAGAATGTAAGATGTGCCATGTCATATGATTGAATAATACATCCAAACTAGAGATGATAAAGATGAAAGATTTATGGATTTGATCGTGCTCGCACAGATCACTGTTCTATGTAAATTCCATGAATAGCTTGTGTTGCCAAGATTTGGACTGGACTTGAGCTGCAGAACTGGGGGGACGGAAAATCATAGACTTTGTATGTCTCCTGTATGAAGATGTGAGAACTTTTTTATCAGGATATAAATGATGGACTGAGATTTGGATAATGATTTGTAGTTTTCTTTCCCCTTTTGATCAAGAAAGAATTTCATAGATTGAAGAGAAGAAGTCCTAGAGTATATGTGATCCTCCTTTAAAAGCAAAGAGAAGAAAGCTCAAGGAAACATAAAAAGAGAAAAAGAAACATCAAAACTCATCAACATAAAACAGCTCCCCAATATCTTTGAAGGGAGGACAAGGAAAATATATTGAAACAGCATTGGGCTGAAGACCAGGGCAATGATTTGATGTAGATCTTTGCGGGCAACATATGGCTGACCATTAATTAGTTGTGATTAATCTTATTTTCGCAGTTACATGCAACAAAACTATTTCTACTATGGTCTTATTTTTTTGCATTTTTAGTTTTGTACTTTCATTGAGGATTTCTTATCCTTTATTCTTGTAGTCCTTTCCTTCTTTTAATAATACTCTTTTCTATTAAAAAAAAAAATAAAGCTACCCTGACTGCAAAGCATATGCATCTTATTTACAATATACACATATATTGCATATATGCTTGCACTACTTTGTTTTGTGTGTGTTTTTCTTTTTGGACTGCTAAAAAAACTTGATATACAACCCATGATCTCCTTCCCTGTTGTTGGCATTGAAAAGAAGGAGGTGCTATTAGATTAGATGTTATTAGTAACTGAGGAAATTGGATCGAAATGAAGTTGCAGTTTTTGAAATGCAAATGCACAGGTAGACATGATTACAAAATTTTAGTTTACGATGTTGGGAGTGGCTAGAGAGATTGGAGAGAACACAAATATTATTGAATGATAAGATGGCTCAATACATAATATTAACCTATGAAGCACGGATACAATATGGGTATGTGGATAGAAATTTTTGAAATATTAGGATATGGATACATATAGGATACATAAAGAAAAAAAATGTAAATTTCATGTAGGAACATCAATATTTGAGAACTAGATTTATGCATTTGCCATTTGTGGACAAAGAACAAAGTTACATTCTCATGTATTTTGCCCAAATACACATATAAAAAAATTTTGTATTCCCATCCGCCGTCCTTCTAATTGTTGTTACTACACCATTAAGCAGCACCATTCAATCCTAGGTAGCACATATACAATATGAAAGACAAGCATTGCTAATGATTTCTCATGTAACAAGATTTAAGAGTAAAAAAAAAAAAAAAATGAGGGGTATGTCAGCCATTTTGAAGTATCCATGCTTCCTAGTATGTAGCTCTAAGCTCTATTTCTATACAGGTACTAAAACACACAAATACTCTTTATACCCTTTAACTTGTTACATAAACCAAACTCTTAAAATTTAAAAGTCAACACAAAACATAAACCGGTCCTATGAGCTAAATCTTTACAAACAACTTGCAATGAGCGAAAAAAAAAGGGGAGAATCCTCCCCCTGAGCCCATGTATCCACCAAACATAAAACAAGTCCAAACAGCACCAGATCAATTTCACCATTTTTCTGGTGTTGGGATCACCATGGCGATCATTTCCAATGATGGGTTCACCACTAAAACAGCCAGCAAGCATTTCACTGCACTGGATTGCATACACAATTGATGCTCAATTCTGGACACAAAATAGAGCACCAAACCCTTCAGGTCTTGATCCTTCAACGGTGTCAACCACTACCAGTGGCCACAGATGCTGCTGGCAATGTTACCACCGGCAGTGACTGTCAGATCTAGAACCAAAACTTGGGTTGTAAAACCTGAAAAGAGTGGGGCTGCAATATTTATTTATTTTTTCTCCTATTAGGTCTTTTTTTGAGCACAAATCCTACCACTAGAATGGCAATTCAATGGTTTCTAAGGTTGCTGAAGCGCAACACCCTAGCAAGCCTCAAGGTGGATGATTGCGCTCTAATAACATGTTGAGAAGTTAATGTGAGAAGAGTGGGAAGAGATTAAAGGAGCATCTAGAGAGATTGGGGAGAACACAAATATTATTGCATGATAAGGTGATTCACTACATAATTTGCAACCCTATTCCTCTATAAAACACACAAAGACTCTTATTATCTTATTCCCTTTACCCTAATACCTTCTAATATATTCATTGGTACATGGCTAAAGTTGTTTGAACTGGGCATCTATATTTTATGTCTGTGATCTAATTTTATAGCCATTGGATGGGTAGCAAGTGCCCTGCTTTTCTGCTCATTATATTTGAAGATTATGAGCATCTAATGGTTTTGACTAATGATCGTTCTATTTGGTCTGGTTTATTTTTTTTTTGGATTGAATGCTATTTAGTCTGTTTACATGTTATGCATGTGCAAGCCATGGTGTTTTAAGTATTCAATGCAATATTCCTTTCATTCTTGTCAATCTAGTGTAGATTTTCCTGCATCGTATCAAGATTGGACAGCCACAGATCCATTAGATCTTTTCCAAGCTCCTGTTGTGAAGAATGAATCAAACCCAAAGGTGATTCTCTGACGAATATTTCCTTTTCAGTAATCGCTCCTGTATCCTTTCATATCATCCATTATGTATTGTTATATATGGGATAGGGCTCAGTTGCTGTTGTGGTATTTATGTGTTTGTTATGTCATATGAATGACTGGGCTGGATAGGTTTCTTTTTTCCTTAGACAGCAACAGAAAACTTTTGTCCATCTTAGTCGGTTGGATAATGGAGAGAATATAGAGGACCCATTACATCAGGTTGTATGGTGGTGAATGGAGTAGATATTACTGGACTCATCCTGGGCAACATTTGATGGAAAAGTTGTGCTTATATTGGTAGTTCGATTGCACCAATGGTGCAGCGGCACCTGTTGTTGCCTTTGGGGCCTTTTCCCTTTAATGTTTTGAGTTCGAACCTAAGAGGTTGAGTGTATCTGTTAAGTGGCTTGCTAGTCCTTCTATCACTAAAAAAAAATATTGGTAGATCGATAGACAGACATGACTTCAAACCTCCTCTCTAATCTCTGGTGAATATTTTACAGAAAAATCCTGCTTATAAACCACTATAAATTCTGTAATATTAGTGGTGTGGTCCAGGTTGTTTGGCTGAAATTACCCAGGAAGGAGGAAAAAATGGGGATTGTGGAGGTCCTGTCATGCCCATCAGCTTCCTAAAGAGAAGGTTGAAGTAGGATACTTTTAAAAGCCATGGCAGCTTCTGGACGTATGGGATTCTGGTCTGTCAAAGAACTATTTGACCTAAAAGCTTAAGCTTTGAATCGATAAGCTAAGGATTAACTCTAACCTGCCCTCTCTCATGAAGCTCAAGTGGATTGAAACATAGACAAGGCACATTCTCTTAAATATGTGGAAAAAGATTCATTATGTTGTGCTTGACTCAATTACTACAATTGGGCTAGTTAATATTAAATTATAGATTACTTGGTCAAATCTGATATCATGTAAAAGAACCACTGAACCTAACAGGTCCAAGGCTGGTGCTTTTATAACTAGCATTGTATGTTTTATCACTTTAGCATCTGCCACTTAATGCCTGTTGAGAAATCAATTGGGTTTGTGTTGGGGAAAAAGTAGAGAGAGGTTAGAGAGAATTAGGGAGAAATTATTATTGAATGAAAAAGATGGCTGAATTGATTAAAAGACTTAACCAGACTCCTCTATTTATGTAGAGCCTATACAAGAGGTAGAATTCTAATAGAACTTAATAATTTATAGACTTATATAAACTTATAACTTATTTCTAGTATTATAGTCTAATAACCTGATGAATTATTAGTCATATATTCTATCTCTATTTCCTAACACTCCCTGTCAAGCTGAAGCTTTCAAAGTTTAAGCTTGTTATATTAATTTGAATTAAAAAAAATGTAATAATAAAAATATCTATAAAGAAAACTTGACAAACTTCAAAGTGTACGAACGGTTTGCAACAAAAACAACATGCAGACAACTTCCCTTGAACCAAGCACTCACAAACCCCCCAAAACAATGCCGAAACCTCAGTGGATACAACTCCTAGAAGTCTTCAACTAACTAACCTTGGTTGCTCCCTCGACCTTCTTCTAGTTGTTTTCCTCAACACAAACAACAAACGACACAACTTCCAGAAATCTTCTGCTAACTTCCCTTGAGCTGCTCTCTCAACTTCCTAGCCGAAAACACCAACATCTATTGTTGGATTTATGCCAAAACCACCTATACTATCACAAATCGTATTGCTCCTAAGTTGTGTTCATTGCAGCCAACCTCAAGACATCAAAGTAAGAAATGCACTTGAATAAATAAAACTCAAGAATCAATCTACTGCTAAACAGCCAAAACTGGTGGTACAAACCACTTCACATATAGGATAATCTCACCAAATTAGACCTGTGCAAACACAAGTCATGCCAAATAGTGCTTCAAATTATATGAAGACACCAAAATTTGTTAAACAGTCCTCCAAATCACATGAAGACACCAAAACTCATAAGTCGTTGAATAGTGCTTCAAATCATATGAAGACACCAAATATCACAAGTTGCCAAATAGTGCTTAAATCAGATGAAGACACAATTTCGCCAAATAGTCCAAACGTGCATAATACCAAATTGCACTCCAAATACTTCAAAATCAATTAAATTGCAGCAAAATAAAAGCAACTTATGCTGCCACACACCAAAACTATGTCAAGCAAATCTTCAAAAATACCAAAAATAGCTTGCACAAACTGCAAAACCAGCTTGCTCAAACAGTGTTTCTTGTGTCTTGGTATTAATTTCAAATATAAAAAATACAACTTTCTTTTGAATTCCACCCAGACCAAATCATCTGACAGCCCAAAAACAACATAAATCCTGTCAAATATAGAAATCTAGCTTGCCCAAAGCTGGTACATAGACCCTTTTTATTTTTTAATACGATGCCCCAATAACTAACAAATCATGCCTCAGCCTCAAACTACCACTGGCTGTTACTTGAAGACCAAATCGGACTTGCACTTGCCCATCATAAATCATGACCAAGCAGCCCAAAATAAAGTCAAACCCAGTTCTGAATTTGGTATCTATAGCACAAAGAACCAAAAAAAAAAAAAAAAGAAGAAAAAAGAAAAAAGCAGAAGTCCCAACCAGAGTAGCACCACAAAAGCCAAATCCTACCTAAGGCCCATTAAAACTATCTCAGGCAATTTAAAAATATGCGATACAACAAGCACACTCCAAACAACTCAAAACCAGCCAGATTAGGCCAAATCAGAATGATCAACCAAATCAGATCAATTATACCACCAATTAACAGAAACCCAGGAAATTGTGCTTCAAAGACATCAGATTCAGCAAAAACCTCCAGAGGGAATCCAAAATCAAGTTTACCCAGGCCACAGCAAGACCAAAGTCAAATAACCCAGAGCTTTTATGTGATGTAATCTAGTAGGGATCTGTTGGAAAACCAGAAAATAAACTCTACCAAGATGATGGCAGAAAACGCACCAAAATAAAAAACTGCAAGATCAAATCTCTTTGGAACTATTGTCAGAGTCCTGGTCACCACCTTCACTGTCGACTACCCAGAACATCGTCACTACTGTCTGCAGCAGCACCAACCAGCAACCATCCCTTCTGCTTCAACTTCATCACTTCTCTGGATAGTGATGCTGCTCGATTCGCATCTGCAGATGCTTGCAAGTGAGGGAAGAAGTAGCTGGAAGATGGTCACTGGAATCAGACACTCTAATCATGGCTCAGCAGTTAAGAGAGATGAAGTACACGCAAGCAGTTGAGCGTGAGTTGGTGATGTTCTGTCCACCGGCAATGCTAGTTCCCCACATTGGTGCCATAGATTTCCACTGACAGAGAACTATAAGATCCCCTACTCCTTCAATCCGTTTCTTACTTCTGTTTTATAATGAGTAATAACCCAAACAAATAATCACCAAAATTGAATAAATTTTTTGTTCTTCCCCTTTTTTTGTAAATTCTTTTCTTTCACCAAAACTGAATCAACAAAAAAAAAAAAAGAAAAATAAATAAACTTAAAAATCTATTAGAATAGCAACTGAACTTCTTTTTTTTTTTCAAAATCAAATAACTCATAATAATAAAGCAGAAATCAACCTAAATTTGTACTAAAATTACAATAGTAATTCAATCCTATTTGAGGTTGTTGGAAGCGGTATAAGCCACAAGGCTTTAAGGTGGATGTTACCGCTTTGATATCATGCTGAGAAAATAATCAGGGTTTGTATTAGGGAAAAAGTAGAGAGGGCCTAGAAAAAATTAGGGAGAAATTATTATTGAATGAAATAAGATGGCTAAATTGATTAAAAGACTTAACTCTACTCCTCTATTTATATAGGGCCTATACAAGAGGTAGAGTTCTAATAAAACTTAATAATTTATAGACTTATCTAAACTTATCTCTTAGTCTAACTAAATAACCTAATGACTTATTAGTCATATATTCTATCTCTATTTCCTAACAATTCCTATATTTTTGTGTTCAAGGATGACTCCACAAAATGCTTAATATCAAAGAGACTTTTTGTTATGGAGAAGTGCTGAATGCATTTGATATTGTCAGGTGCTTTGCTTCTTTATTAACATCAGATGTTCTATTGTTCTCTTTATTTAGGCACATATTTGTAGGCATCTAAATCAAGAAGCTCGTGGATGTCGTTGTTTGGTATTGTGGTTGGATTGTGATCGTGAAGGAGAAAATATATGTTTTGAAGGTAACTATCGTTTTATTTCTATTAATGTCTTATAGTACCAGTGTTGCCATTATTTTTTCTTCCTTTTCTGATACTTAGTGAGCATTATCTGTATGATCTTTGTCCACATGATGTAAAATTACCTTTTTAATGATGAATGTGTTCTATTTCAAATACCAAACTACATTATCTGCTTATTTGTGGTCTTTTCTTGCTTCTACCTCAAATGTTATTACTCCTTGTTTTTATTAATTTGAAACCCAATCCTGAATGTATGGCTATTGACTTGTTTGGCATTAAATAGAAATACTATACAGTTCCTAGATATGTGTTTGTTGTGTTCTAAAAGTTCAGAGACCAACAGTCACTTGTATCTGCATTGTGAGATGGCTTGGCATTTATGGAATAAGCTTTTCTCTCTGTTTGGGATTCATGGGTTAGTCCACTTAGACATATTCTTTAGAACTAGATATTGTAGTTTTGGAAATAACAAGGGAAAAAAAGTGTACTTTGGGAAGTTGCAAGACTTTGTGGTGAATATGGTTGGAATGGAATGCTAGAATATTTAAACCTTGGTGTGGACAAGATTGTGTTACTTTGATTTGACTTTGAAATTATGATTTCTTTTGAGGGATAACTGGTAAGTTTGTCTAATTTGCAAAGGTATTGGAAATCTGTTCCCGAACTTTGATTGGGTGGTTTTCTTGGTTTTATTTTCCTGGAGGTTTTAGCCTTTGAATTTTTTCTTTCTTTTGAGGATTGTAGATTGCTTATCCTCTTCTTATGTATCCTTCTTCCTTCTTTTAATAATATTTTCTCTTTTCTGTTAAAAAAAAAAAGGAATTAATATAAATTGAGTATCAAATTACTTAGAATAGAATAATAGATGTTGATTTGCATTACAGTGAACTCTTTTATTTTTACCTTCCATGATAAGGACTAATAATCATAATCATTAAGATTATATCTATAAATAAGTTATGGTGATTATCATTTGAAGTCCAACTTCCTGGCTAGTTGGCCAAGTTGAGCAATTTCTTTGAGAAATTCTTTAACTGATCATACTTTCCAAGGTCTGAGAAATAAATAGGTTCCAAATTTCATATTCATCTTTGCATCATTAGTGTGTGATCTTAGTTAAAAAAAAAAAAAAATCAGTCTGAGGACTTGTGTGTCATTTTGTTTGTCAAGGAAACAACTATCCTAAAAACATACAGAATGAGGGATTTTTTATGGAGTGGGAGTGGAGGCGATAGGAAGGATCATTTAGTGAGTTGGGAGGTTTGCTTCTAGCCTAAAAATGAAGGTGGGTTAGATCTTAGGAATGCTTTGGTGGCTAAGTGGTTGTGGCAATTCCCAAATCCTAACTCCTTATGGTACAAGGTAATTAAGAGCAAGTATGGTCTTCAAACCAATGGTTGGGATGCCAAGATGGTGAACAATACTACTCACAAAAGCCCTTGGAAATTCATGTCATAGGTTTATTTTTCTTTCTTTCCTTACTTTGTTGTAATGTGGGGGATGGTTCTTGTTTCCACTTTTGGGAAGATCCTTGCTTGGAAGAGATTGCTTTTTTGGACCATTATCCACGTCTTTATCGATAATCTTCTTTGCATAATCCTGTTATGTGTATGTTCATCAATCAAGAAGGTTCTAATCTTTCTTGGAACTTTCACTTTATGAAAAATTTGAATGATAGAGATTTCTGATGTAATTGTTTTGATGTCCTTGCTTGATTCTGTTACCTTTTCTTTTGTTTCAAAGTGGTGCACTTGGTCTTTAGATTCCTTCGGGTCTTGCACTTGTAAATCTTTCTTTGATTTCTTGGTTAAAAAATCCTTCTAATCAAGTTATGCCTTTCACTCTCTCTTTTTGGAAAATTACTTCCAAGGTTAAAGTTTTTGTTTGGACTGCTGTTCTTAATAGGATTAATACCAATGATATGCTTTAGGTGCGTAGGCCTCATAAAGCTTTATCTCCAAACATATGTGTGATGTGCTGTCAGAGATCAGTAATCATTTGTTTCTTCATTGCGTTTTGGCTTGGGAGTTGTGGAGCAAGTTATTCTCATTGTTTGATATCTGTTGGGTCTGTCCGGATAATTTGTGAAGTTTCTTGTCCACTAATTTCAGAAGTTTTGGAAGTAATATTGCCAAGAAGGCTGCTTGGGATTGCGCTTGTTTTGTTGTCAGATGGTGCATTTGGTTGGAAAGAAATGCTAGAAGTTTTAGAACTCAAGCTCAGATTAGATTTCTATTGTGGGATAGGATTTTGTTTGTAGCATCTCTTTGGTTAAAAGCTGATGATTACTTCAGAGGTTTGGCTTTGTCTGATTTGGCAGCAGCTTTGTCTTGATAGAATTTTTTTTTTTTTTTTCGTTTTTGAGGATTCCTTGTCCTCTGCTTTTGTTCTCTGTTTCTCTTCTATAAAAGTTTCCTTTTCAATATAAAAAACATTTCTGACACCCCTCTTGCGTAATTCCTACAGGCTTAAAGCATGGATAAGGCTTAGACCCACCCTATCTTGCTAGGACTAAAGAGAATGAGGGCAACAAGGATCAAACTCTTGATCACTTATCAGGAGAAAGCCTATGAACACCCTGTATTCTTGTTTATTGCCATTTCTGTCAAAAATTAGAGGAAAAAGCAAATCCTTTTCCTTTGGCTTTTGGGTTTGTATCGGGAAAGATGCCTTCACCCTTTTTATAACAAAAGTGGATGAAGTTCAACTATTCTATATTACTTGATCAATTGACTACTAATATATCATTTTTTTTTAAATGTAATTTATTGAAAAATGATTGATCCCATAACCTATTTGGTTGAAGTCTTCTGCAAACAACTTAGACATTTACTATGTTATTTGTTGCAAAGACTTGTGTGGTTTGGTTACCCCCCCTCTCTCTTTCTCTTTTCTAGTAGTTACACTCTACCATAAATGGCTGAAGCCCTGTGGGCTTGCATTTGTGACACTGCTCTAGATAAGACTGAGAATGTGGCTGCTAAGTGTGGCCTTGTGTGCAAAGTGCAAACTTGGATATTTTATCAAGGAAATGTTTTGTTATTACTTTGGTGGTGCCTTTTGTGTGTGAGCTATATAGTTAGAGGTTGGCTTTCCCAATCTTTGGTCCTCTCTTCCCCTCCTTGTAAATATTACATTTGCTCTAGTCCTATTCTTGGATGGGAACATAATTTATTTTTCGAATCATGCTTCTGGATTCTGTTTTGTTTGTTTATGCTGTATTAGCAATTATGTTTGATGACTTCCGAATGTTGAATGATTTTGCAGTTATTGAGTCAACTAGTTTCAATGCAAATGAAGCTAGGAAAAGGGTTTATCGTGCACGTTTTTCATCTGTTACTGAGAAAGATATTCTGAAGGCTCTGGACAACCTCGTGGAACCCAACAGGGATGAGGCACTTGCTGTAGAAGCTAGGCAAGAAATAGATTTAAAAGTTGGAGTTGCCTTCACTCGTTTTCAGACAAGTTATTTCCAAGGAAAATATGGAAACCTAGATTCCAGAGTTATCTCGTTAGTTTCTTTTCTCTTCTCTGTCTTTTAGCTTGTAATTTTTCCTGCATTTGCTGTTATGCCACATCTTTCTTGTGATATACTTGGTTGATAATAAATGGAAGTTGTATTTTTCTGTTAGGATCTATTAATATCAGAATGTTACTAGGTGTTTTGCAAATTATAATTTTCTCATCAATGTAAAAATATATGGACTGAATAAAGATTTGTAATTAACTGATGCTGTTTCAGTACTCTTTCAAATATAAATTATGACAGAAGATTGAATGCTATACTATTAGTGGTGTAAGTAGACGTGTGTGCAGTGAGGTTGGTTTGGTTTTCAGGTTGAAAATGAGCTATCAGATATCAGACTCCGCCTAAACAGATTCTCTGTACCCTTACCACTGAACCATGCTAAAAAAAAAAAAAAAATACCTATCTAGAACTGACTCTACTAATACCTGTTATGCATTTCATTGCCTTTGTTTCGTTAAACAATAAACCATCCAGAACTGACTCTACCAATACCTGTTAAGCATTTTGTTGCATTTACTTCATTTAGTTTCGGCCATAGTTATAAATGGCGCGCCACGGTGCATTGCCATGGCCTATTGCGCCTCACAGCCAGTGAGGCGTGGCGCTTTTCTCCTGGTGCAGCATGGCGCTCGCCTTTGTCGCCATGGCGCATATGGCGAGGTGCACGGCACACGCCATATGCGCCTTGAGTTTTTTTTTTTCGAAAGAGTGCCATCTGACCCAGACCCAGCCCCAGCCCAATCCAAGAAGTGAGTACCCAGCCCAGTTTCAATCTGCTGCTTATAGCCTTACCCTAAAATAAGAGTTTTGGCCTAACAGCAACAACACTGAAGTGACCAAACTGCATTCACAAA
>JANHAO010002759.1:0-27964 GCA_026873985.1 Saraca asoca
GTCTTTTGGTTGAGAAAGATCAAGTGGAGTAGACTTGAATTACGGTTTCAATTCAAGTTGAACCACTTTAAAAGATCTATGTTCATATCTTTTCTTTTATCTGCATGATCTTAATTTCTGTAGTTCATTCTTTATCCTTATTCTTACACTCAACTTCTCCCTATCATCTTTTAACATATAAAATCAGTTGAATTCGAATCAGATATTGGTGTACATAAATCTCCAATGAGATAAGGCTAAGATCTATTCTTTTTCCGTAATTTCTAACTATTTTTATTTCGGACCGACACTTTGTCACCAATATAACATCATTTTGTCATCTCTCAATTGGTCATTATGTCAAGACATTGTTAAGTTGCAATTTCTATCAATTTCAAGATAAAGAAGCTTATTAACGTAAAGGTACTTGCCTTTCAAGGTCAAAAGCAAGTCTAACACTCACAGAATGAAGAATGTGAGAGGTTCTATCAATTTCAAGATAAAGAATCTTATTAACGTAAAGGCACTTGCCTTTCAAGGTCAAAAGCAAGTCTAATACTCACAGAATGAAGAATGTGAGAGGAAGGAAGAGAAACTAATGCAAGGCAAGGTTTGAGAAAGAGAATAAGTGCAGTGATAATAAAACGAGTGTGGGATTAAGAAAGAGTAGTCACGTGAATGCTTTAGTGAATTAATGAGTTCAACTATGGTGTAATATTTAGCCATTGGATGAAGTGTAAATTAATGGTATAAATGTAGTGTAAGAGTGTAACTATTGTGGTAGTGTCAATTGATCTTCACTTATATATATATATATTGACACAACACACCCACTATCATCTCTACATTAGACATATGTATTCACATCCACTAGTGTTCATACTTTCCTTAACTAATAAACTCACAGTCAAGGTAATGAAGCACATGTATTGGATTTTATTTTTATTTTCTACCCACTTATATATAAAAAAAATAAACAATTTTAACTTTTACAACAAGGCCACGCTCATATTATTTAGTCCTACTAAAGCATGAATATATTATTTGTTTGTATTTCAAGGCAAACGTCATTTTCCAACATAAAAAAGACTTAATAAATTCCTAGTATTTATGATCCATATGCTTCCTTTACTAATTGTACTAATGTAATCTTAGGGTGATGATACAAAATGAGCCTAATGAATCCTCATTCTATTTACATATCTAGTGATCATAAACATACTTCAATCAAAGACATTTTTTTTTCTTTTCACCAAGGACATATTATATTCATCCTAGATTTACACCTAGGAATCCACCATGTCTCTTGACACTTCTATAAAAATAATTATCATAGACTTTGTTGACGGTGATTTTTCATTCACCTAGATTCCGTCAACTGAGTGTAATTCTTTTATCCCTAAGCTGTAATCTGATTGTGGAAGTATCAAACAAATGCAAAAAAAACAAAGGAAAAAGAGGAAGAATAGGATAAGCACAGTAGGTTTTTTAATGTGGTTCAGTTAAAATCAGACAGCATTGATCTCTATGTCTACAGTAACTTTTATTACTTTGGTGAAATTCCAGCAAAGTTACAGTACACCAATTCAATCTATTTTATAGTGGTCTCCCTCCTCTTATTTATAGAGGCTGGGAGGTTACAATTATAAATTTACAAGTTGTAATTCTTTTACATCAAATAATAAATGTACAAGGTAGCCTAAACTACTGCAAAATGATTTTTGCATGTTGCTTTATGTAGATAGGCCCTACATGCTCTTGTTTGCAGAAGGGCTTTGTAAGTTGTCTAGTAGTATATGTGTTTCTAATTTGACCTTAGCAGGCTTCTAGTTAGGTGAGATATGCCACATCCTACAAGCTAGAGCTCTAGCCTTGAGGTCATCACTAACTCATCACCTCGAGGTTGTATTTGGCGAGCTCGAGCAGTTGGCGAGCTATCGGCCATGTGCACTGGGACTCGTCTCTCAATGAGCCAGTACATCTGTTAAGTGACCTTCACTCTCAACGAACTGAGCCTCTTAGATGGACTCACTTGATGGGCTTGTTTGAAGGGCTTTTGCCAACCCATTTTACTTAGTACTGAAAACCACCCATAATAGACTTCATGATGAGTAACAAGGCTCATTTGATAAATTTTCTTTTGACACAAACAATGTGAAAACCAAACAGCATTGCTAAACAAAGTTAACAATAAATACTTGAATTACAACACAAAACATAATATTTTTATATAGAATTGAACCCATAGACCTGTTTCTCCAGGTAGCTTCTCAATTACAATGTCTTTGATTTATCAATCTTCATTCTCCTTATCTTTCCATCAATTATTCTTCCATTATTTCTCCACCAGTTAATGGTCATTTAGAATAATCAATTCAATTGTATTTAAAAATTTTGCCTAAAGAATTTGCTCATGGTCTAACTTCCAAACAATTCAAGTTCACAAATAATCATACAAATGCACAATTTAGTATACACAGGCACATTCGAACATCACTACCATGTTTCGGGCAATTACACCCTTAACATTTCAGATATTGCTCCTCACAAAAGGCAATATCTACCATTCACATTCAATATAATTGGTGTAATTTTCACAAGCACGCACAAACTATCAATGAGCCCCATGCTCCTCATCAAAACTGAATTAATAACTCTAGTAAATAAAAATCCAACATGAACAATTTGAAACAAACTATATAAGAAATGATGAAATAATAAGTAAGCTATTTACTCACACCCTAACATTTCCATTAGTTCATCTGTACTAGAGAACCTAATACTACATTACAATTATACGTTGGATACCACTCTATCATGGGTTATTACTTAGCTACATTATTTCATCATCTCTGGAAGTTGATTCTCTTATTTAAAATCCATTCATAAAGTTAAAATTGTACTAGTGAGACATGAGCAATTATAATGCTCAATCCATATTCAAGAAGCCTTTTTTTATTAAAGCACACAAATAATGCCATATTTCTACCTTTGACACTCAATATGCATAATCTACACTTATGAAGCTTACTAAGTAGGGACACATACAAAATCCTCATCTATTAGCTTGAAATGGTGTGCTGGCATAACGCAACACCTGACATCCAAGACGATGGCAATATTGTTTATAATACATCAACACACCCTCAGTCTATTTCATAGTCTATATCTAACTCAACCAAAATTTCTAACAATGGTAGTTAGACATTGTAATAATTCATCATGAATCACAGAATAAAACAACATGCTAAAAGGTGGGCCATTTACTCACATTCTTATATTTTAAATATTTATAAAGTTAAACATTCATGCATTTCACCTAAATACACAATTCCCCTTTCTCACATTCCACATAAGTGGACCACTTCCACATTTGGCACATTTCGAACTTATTTCATTCAACTATTTCAATTTAAACCAGTCATGAAGTCATATGGGTTTAAAGCTAATCTAATCTACTTGAATTGAACATTTTGCAAATATGAAGAAAGTGAATGATTTACTCACCTCAGTTGTCTTTTTCCTTGGAGTTGGGCTTCCCACACAAGATGCTAATTCCACTAACACTCACTAATTTAACCAATCTGACAAGTTTTACTTGTAAATTAGTCCCACTTCTTTTGTTAAAAGCTTCTTACTCATGCATTGTTCATTTTTCGCTAGTCACTAATTAAAATATATTTTGGTTCTTCAATTGAAAAGCTAATTACAAGGATACCTACCTAAGGACCTTGAATCCGGTTGAGCTTGTGTACAATCTCTCTTGAAACCAAGCAAAGATCTCTAAATTGGCTATCATAAACAAGAAATTTCATATTCTACTCAAATTGGGGTTAGGGTTTTTCTATTACTAATTATCATAAAAAATTACTCAAAAATTTCAACAGCAGCTCGATTGGAGTCCTATACTTCCTTACCTAACCTTAAGAAGTAGATTGGGTAAGCTTCTAGTGTTGACTAATAATATTCAGTAAGTTGAAATTCCAGTGCATTTCATTGGTTTTCCCTTGCAACGACTCCATACAATAGCTAACTTCAAAAAAATTGGACCTAAAGGAAGACGACTTGGTAAAAGGAAGGAAGGGCCGAACAGGGGAGAAGGTCACCACATGGCCTCTGGTTATTGGTGTTGGCCAAACCAATTTGTCCGAGTGCACACAAGTAGACGATGGTTTAGCATGGCATTGGCTTACCAAGACACATGGTGAAACAATGCTGAAAGAGCTACCCTAAGCGATACTAGTTGAAGCTCCCTCACTCAGCTAGGCATTGCTCAAAAACTAGACAGAACAGGTCCTGATATAGAGAGACAAAACCCCAACTCATGCTCATCTCTCGTTGGCATAACAAAGCGAAGAAGATCAGTAACAAGAGCGTCTAAAGCATTGTCAGCAGTAATTGGTGATAGAAGCTTGAAAGTTGATCATTGTAACGATGAACCCACAGTGGTCTGATCTAGTCAGTAGCAACATCGAGTGCTCCTTCAGCTTAAATCTAACTTGCACACTCACAATTTGAGGGAGAGAGGAAGAAGAGAGAATTAGTGGGAAAAGATGGTGTCGGCATGAAAGAGGATGAAAGGAATTGGGTTTGGAGAGTTCTATCTCAGAGCAAAGGAAGAAGAAGTTGAAAATTTTTCCATTGATATTTTTAAATAAAACTTGGACACCTTTTTTTCAAAGTTAAATCAACCCATAATTATAATATGTACTTTTGAGATTTTAAAACATAACTCAATAAAAAAATATATATATTAAATAAATTGAAGACATAATATCACTATAAATGTGGTTATCCAGTTAATCATTAGTTACAGTGAATGGAACTTCAACATTTAACATAACTATAAATATCCAATAATTTGTACAATTATTTAAACATATATCTATAAATTAAAAATTCAACTTATTGAAATACAGTAATATATCTATATACATACATATATATATATATGTTTAAATTCTAGATCATAAAAGCTATAATATACTTAATATACAATACATTAAAAACTAAAATAATTAAAGTAAAGTGGTACACATAATTTGGTAAATTGCACAAATCCAGTTAAATAAAATTTCAACAAATCTCTTCACAAAGTACATTGGTTAATCTGATTAATACCTTAAACTTTTAAACAACCATAAACAATGAGAAATTTTATTTGTTATTCTTGAACAATTATTATTAAACTTATATTAAAATTATAATTTGCCATATAAAACTATAATTTGAACAATTATTATTAATAAAATTATAATTTATCATATAAACTTATATTAAAATATCTTTAGGTTCATTTTATATACTTGCAGTTATTTGTTAAATGGTATAATAGGGAGCAATGATATAATCAGCCAATATAAATTATATAATAATTTTAATAATACAACCAAACTCTAATACTAATTGTGGGGACAGAAGTGCACATACACAGTGAAAAAATATATAAAAAAATAGAAAAAAAATAATATATACAAATAATTTTTTATGTGAAAAACCCTCTTTGATTTTAGAAGAAAAAACACAAGTTTAATTTAACTTCGAAAAATATTTATTATATGATAAAATTAATGTAAAAGATATTATAATATTTTTCTCTTCACTGAATATTCTCTCTCCTGAATTTGCAACCCAATGTTCACAATTTTATCACTCATTGTACTCTCATATTAGAGCATTATAATTTTCTCATACTTTTTTTTTCAATATAATACCCACAACTCTTTCATAAAAAATATAAATAAAAACTCTCTATTTTTCTTTTGAAGTTTGTTGCTTTATATTTTTTTAATGAAAAACTCATCTCTATTTATATCGAGACTTTTCAACAAATGTAAAACACAATTATCAAAACTACTCTGCAACGTTGTTTCACACTTCCTTCCTATTATAATTTCTTTCCTTTCAAATTATAAATTTCCACCATGGATATGTTACATTAAATGATTCTCTCTCAACCATCAAACCTTTTACTATCATATTTCCTTATTTTTTTCAGATGGTAAATTGGTTTTGCTGGACATGATAAAACATCTTACTTCTTTATTATTAAAGTAGGAAATTAAATTATATTTGAAACAAAAAAATCATGCATATGAATTATACTCATAGGAAAATCAAAGATGTTGGTTTTGATTAAAACTGATAAGTTATAGAAATGATTAAACGTTAGCAGGGAGCTAGACATGTGGGTTATAAAAAATGAATTGTGAATAGAAGTTGAATACCTTCCTTTGAATGAAAAATCAATTACATGGAGTTGGTTTTGTTAGAGGCATTGAAGAAGGAAGTTAGAGTTGAATCGAAAGCGGAAGAAAAGAGACAATGACTCTGAGATTTGATGAATGTAAAATACACATATATATATATATATATATATATATATATATATAGAGAGAGAGAGAGAGAGAGAGAGAGAGAGAGAGAAATTGAAGAAGCTTGAATCTGAAATTAATTAACTTGCATCGTATTTTCACTGGAGTCAACACTGGAGGTGGACCAAGATTGCGATCGTAGAGCTTCCATTCTAATCTCCCTTTAGGAATCCTAACTTAGCTAATCTTCCATTCTGATGGTAGAGCTTCCATTCTAATCAAGTTGCACAGAGAAAGACCACAGACTCCTCACGTGAATCCTCTTCCAGTATATTTTAACTGAATTCTGACAGTTTCATTCTAGTCCAAAGTTGAGAAGGTAAAGTGTTGTGTTTCAAAATTTAGGGAATAATATGTCATCCAATTAAACTTGAAGAGGTATAATGTATTTTTCCAAAAAAAAAAAAACCTTTAAACAGCCCAAAATGAACTAGAGAAGATTGAATACAGGAATCACAATAACAATATCTCACATCCTTCAACAAAACATGTATACATAGTTGGGAATCAGGACCAAGATTATGCCCATAGCACCACCGCATACGTTTGTGAAGCTAGTTGTCCATAAAGTGGTGTTGGGAAATATATACAGGACATAGTTTTAGGCTAATTATAATTCCAGGGTTACATAAACTACTAAAGCAAATAAGGACATGCAATTTGACAGAAACACACACCATTCGCTATGCTGCTTTGGCAAATCCGACCCTCAATTTCCCATAGTCAAAAACGGTGTGATAGGGACCCATGAAAATATCTCCAAGGATCCTGCATTGTATAAACATGCCAGTAAGTGAAAAGCATCAAGATCTATAGGCAATGGAGATGAAGCATTGAAAAGATCACAAGTAAGTGAAAGAACATCAATTTTACCAGAGAGGGCCACGTGGTGGAGGAATATCCAAAGCAGTAAAGCCACTAATGCATTGAGCTTCAGGACCTTCACCTGTTTTGAGTATGTACTGAGGAAACCACACAAATATGGATTAGAACAATACATATGATTTAGGCAATGATGATAACACTTCAAAAACTATGACAAAATATTGTGAAAAGAAAAAGGTAGAATTTAATAGCAGTTGAAACAGAAGGTGTCCCTTGTGTGAATGAGTTTGTGTAGCGTCTGTTCATCCTGCTTCACCTTCCACTTCATTTTGCATTGGGCAGAAAGCAAGCAAAAGTAATTACCACGATAAAAGAAGCAGCAATGGATTTTAGAATCTTTCAAACTAATGGTGATCGAACCTTTTAAAATCTACCAAAGCAGGTTTGAGGATGTTTTACCTCATGTGCAGAGAGGTCAAAAGTTCTTCGACCGATGGTGAATGAAACAGTAGGCATTGAAGGAATTTTTCCGCAGTCAACAGTTGATTCCTGGTTTGGACTAGGTATTTTCTCACACATCTGCAATATCATGATGTAGCTGAATCAACAGCAGGATTCACAGGATACTTAAATAGGAAAGTAGGAGTAGATCACCTCATTGATGTAGTTCAGTATCCAATCTTGTGTCTGATTCTGCCTCAGCTGGTATTCCACCCACACAACAGCCATCTCACATGCAGAGCAGGCAGCATCAGCAACGCCACCAGATGATGTTCTTTCATTTTCATCCACCACACTCTTGATGACCATACTAATGAAAACAGGAAGAGTCTTCAGTGAAATGGTACAGGACAGTAAATATATTAAGGTGCTTGAATTAACCAGAAAGTCCACAAAATATAATAAACCTGTGCCTGACCTAACACCATGAGTGCTATCAAAAGTGCACAATCCCATTCGAGAGCAAATTTTATTTGGATGCACCTGCAGGGGCAAAGGTGAAAATCACAAGACAATCATTCTCAAAGATGGAACGAACTTTCTGACATTGAAAGAATCTCCCACTCATGACTATTATCAAGAATCCAATCAGTCAAAATATGCTGAGAAGGAAATAGAAACAATACGCACTTCAGCTAAAAGCAAGTCCAAAATAGTTTGCCCGTACTGTTGAACAATTGCCTTGCATTGCTGGCTTACAACTCCAGAGGCCCCAATTGCCTGATTTATCATAGTAATTACAGTCTACAAGAAGAAAAATCACATAATTAATCATACATGTGTTAGCCTCAAGCACTTGTCACGTGCGTTTTCACTCGGCAATATAGGCAATGCAGACCAGAATTAGCACTGTGAAAGGCCCAAAAAATAACAAGTATGTATAACTTTCATTGTCCATGTCCAAGTCACAAGACAGCGACCTAGAAGAGAACATTTGGGTGCTGGGCATAACATCAAGTTCAGAAATGAAAACTATTTAAAAGAAGCATTAGAAAGATGCACAATTGATGACTATGAAACAAGGAAAATGCATTCAGCAATCAGAATTTCAGATTATCCATAAAAGGTTTTTAGTTACATTTCAATCATCTTCCTTTTTCTTTTTCCTGTTTGAAATATATTAGAGGGGTACGTCCCATAAGTGCCAAATTTGCATGCCTATCAATTCTATATTAAGTTGCAAATGGCAAAGCATCACCCCAATGTATAGGCATCTGTTCATACCGTTGGACCTGCCAACAAAGAAGTCCCTGAATCTGCAATTGCAGCACAGCCACCAGCACAATATCCTGAATGACAAATGATCAAATCCAAAAATTTCAAACAGATATTATAGAAGGGGATGTCTCTGTAATTTCACTACACTTCAAGGAAGGTCAACATAATTTACTCGAAAAGAAAGTAGGTAGTTCTTTGAAAATGTTTTGAACACATACCGGTGGGTTTTCCACCAATAAGTACATCACCCATTTCAAACTGCCAGAATTAAAAAACAAAAAAAAGGCAGTTAACAAAGAGAACAAAACATAACAAATGTATAATAATTCCAACAATAAACAAACCATTTTGACATCTAACCTGCCAATATCCTTTCCGTGTCACAGGCACGTAAGTGTGCTCGCCCTTGTAGTGAGCAGGATCAACACCACCAAAAACAATTTCACCACCTTCCTCTTCCTCTAGTTTACGGTTGAGCCAAAATGAAAATACCGTTTCCTTAACAAGTCCTTGTTTAATCATATTGTACCTGAGCCAAACCAGACCCTGTTTATGTAGTTGAGATGTAAAAAGTACTTCTGAAAATGACAAATCAAAATTTACGATACCACTTACCACACTGGAACAGCACGTCCAACTGATAGCTCCTGAAATCCAAGTCCTAGTAGTCCATCAAACTTGGCCGCCAAAAATGTAAGACCAGGCTCTCTAGTAGCTTCAATGAATTCCTGATGGCAACCAAAAGATAATCAATTTATTAACATAAGATGAAACAAGCCCAGCTCAAAGATCGACAACCAGTAGTACCTGGTTCTTCACTACTATGTCACCAACTCTGACATCATCATAACTAAAGAAACCAGAAATAGCACCAGTACCATACTGAATTGCTGCTTGAGTCCCTGCAAAACAGTAAAGGAAACTGTCATACCACCCTCGCCTGTTCAGGCTTGGAAAGCTATAGATCCTATGACTCCCACCAAGACTTATTATGTGATTTTTCCTTCTTTATGAAGAGAACTTGATTCCCCTCCCCCTCCCTTGGTAATTGACCTCCCATTATTTTAAAAACAGGGTAAAACCTCACAAAAAGTGATTATCAGATTATGATACCACAAAATCTTAATACAGACTGACAATATGAAGTGAACTTTGTGTTTCTTCAGAGGGAGAGGAAAGCAAACCATTCGGTCTGTAGGTACTTGATTGGCTTGACTTGTACTTGGCATGGAAGAAGCATGAAAGCTGCACCCATACGCAAAATGCCATGAATGTAACTTTTGGGAAGTGACAAAGTAAATCAGATATATACTTATGATAGACATGTGTATAAAACCTTACCGAGAAACATTTATCTGAAGGCACCCACATATTAGAGCTCCCCGTGTCAAAAATTACAGTGAACTGCTGAGGAGGGGAACCAATTGCTATTTCACCGTAGTACTGAGCATCCATGTAATTCTTCAAAGCAACTATATCAGGTTCCCCAGCATCTCCAGGAATATTCTGGAGATGAAACTTTCTAATGGCAGAATGGAAAGACTCCCCATCTTTGGACCCAAGCCGAGCAGCAAGCCGGTTGTTAGGGTTGAATTTGATCTTTTTGAGCCCAAACCTGAGTAACCCCTCATTTGGTGCAGAGGAGACCAAAGAAAGCAACAGTGTTGATAGAAAGAAGCGAAGCAAAATCTTGTTTCCCATGTTGACCTGTTCGTTAAAACTGAAACATTCAACTCGAAGCTCAGGAAAACACAAGGCTGAAAACTGAAAGGGAGAAGATAGATGGAACAGTCACTTGAAGGTGCCGCCAGACAGCACAAGCGAAAAAGCCCAGTAAGCTATAAAATAATTTAAGAAATGGAAATTCTAGGCTAAGCTCGGAGGTAAGTAAAACAGGAACTCCATTAAACCAATGTAAGCCTAAGTACATGAGTCCTGGAAAGACTTAACAAGTCCCTACATAATGGATTAAGAAACACAGGTCAATAATCATTAATGTCTAGAACCTTTATCAAAATGAAAAGTCCAAATAAAAAACTCATCGAACAAAAGCGTCATATCTCATTTCCTTCAGATAAACAGAGCATTAAACAATAAAACTACACATGCAATATGAAGGAAACAAAAACAGCAAGAAAAACATCATGACAAAACTAAATGCAGGAAAATAAATTATAAGAATTTAAAAAACAAACAAACTTATCTACATTTTATTTCCTCCGAGAAAAGAATAAAAACTAAATGCAGGAAACAGGAAATAAAACAGCTGTAGAAGATTACAGACTCAAGGCAGATTTGGAAGAAAATGGATGAACAAGAAGAAGTAAGGGGAGAGAGCTTAAAAACTACCTGACACTCACATCAGTGGGTCCCAACCTTTTTTAAGCCGAGGCACTGTGGACTTTTGATGTCAGCCGTTTATTTCTCTTGCTTTAACCGTCGATTAATTCACGATGGACTTGTTTATCAGGAAATGAACGGTGGATGATGAGTCAGGGCCAGGGTCAGGGTGGGGATATACAAAATTATAACTGAAAGGAGTTTACGTGACTGAAAAGAATGCGCGCTTGTTTTGCTTGGCACGCGCGCCACACCTGCTATGGTGATTGATAGTGTGAGGGATGTATGCGGCACACTACGCAATCGAGTCTGCATATACAAGATGAAGGTGGCGTGGAAGATACAAGATGTCGCCCAAAAGCAAAGCCAATGTGTTTTCACTGAGGTAGAACTAACTGACAGAGTCAGTAAAAAAGATTTAAAAGAATATTAATGTTTGACCAAAAAAAGGTAAGTTATTATAGTTTTTTGTCATTAATTTTACCCAAAGTTCAATCATGAATTCTTTTGGGCCATTAATATATCCCATTTTGGCACTCCTATGTTTCTAGCAATATTTGTCATGGGCCCAAGGACTGAAAAGGAATATTATCCAATTTTTTCGTTTTTGTTGTGGACAAAGAAGCCCAAAATGCAGAGAGAAAAATCGGCCAGCCCATGAAGAGGGAATGTCATAATGTAAGGAAGCAATTTGTCCCACATTAGTGAAAACACATTCTTCCTCTTTCTAAGGAACTTGATAGCTAGTTAGCTACAGCCTTATAAAGCAACTAAGCTTAAATCCGAGAAATTGTTTCAAGGTTAGATTACAAATGCTATAGAAAAATGGGAATAGATGATGCCATTGCCTTCAGTTTAATTTGTCTATCATTGTGATCTTAGAAGCTATTTGTTGTAAAAAGAAGCTACCCAATTAATTATCATAAACGATGATGTAGGTTTTGCACATCTTGTAATATAATGGGTTAAAGTCATTGCAGATGTGAAAAAATATGGAAAAAATGGATGTAGGTGTAACATGACTCATTAATAATTTTCCTTATTATTGCTAAAACCTATAAATAAATGTAATACAACAAGAGAAAATAGAAGAGAAATAAAAATAAAAAAAAAAGGAAGATATGATTAATAGATTGAAAATTATAGGAAGATAAGATTAAAGAAGAGATGTATGGATAGAAAAGAGCCATAAATATCAGCAAAGAGAAATAAATATTGTGGATGAAATGGGTAAATAAAGGTTTGATTGTCATGAATCTTGTATAGTATAAAAATTCAAGTTTCACGAGAGTAAGGTGATCCAGGCGGCTACACTCCCTTAGTTACAAAGGTGAATTTTGATTTTAAGTTTTTTGAACAAGGACATTAGGAGGCTATTTGGGAAACTATTTTTTTGTTTTCAAAAATAATTTTTTTATTTTTTTTATTCTACAAAAATAAAAAAATCTATTTTTAAAAATTATTTTTTAAAATTATTTTTTGAAAGTGTAACTGAAAACTATTTTTCAAGAAATAATAAAATAATATTTTCTCTTATTTTTGTATATAACTGTTTTCAAATTTTTAAAAAAAAAATAAGAAAAATATTTATTTTTATTAATGATAAAATTATAAATAATATTAAATATATTTTTTTACTTCAAAAATAAAAAAAATATTTATTTTTAAAATTTATATCTAAATCAATTTTTTATTTTTTTATTCTAAAAACATAATTTTTAAAAATTATTTTTAAAAATAATAAAATAAAAATATCTGAAAGCAATTCTTCTTCACATCAACTAACAAAAACTTAATATAAGCATTCAATAAACGCACCAGATCTTTCTTGTATATATTATATATATTAAGCCATAAAATGGTGAATGAACATTTTCACGACTAATAACTTCAATGTTGATCTAAACAACAAACTTGCTCCATAAACACAGTAATATTAGATCAAGTCAAAGCAAAGTTGATAAAAACGGAAAAGACTGATTTGTACGGTTGATGACGTACGGTGCTACACTAAAATCAACACAACAACACCAAGCGACGTCCATGTTTGGCAAACTCTATATCTCTACTCTCACATGATTGGTTCATTGTCAATCAAGTTACAATTAAAGTCAAAAACGTATGCTACTTTCTCCAATCAAAAACTACCACCTCACCCTTTTTTTAATTAAGTTGACCATATAATTATTAATAATAATGATAATGACTTATTTAATATATTTATTATTTATGAATTTGTTTATTGTTACTACCTCGTCACCACGCACACCAAGTGCACACGTAGTTGCTTGGAAGGCTCTCCCCAAACCAAGTCTACCTTCAACATTTATTATTTTTACGTGTCAATATCAAAGATTAGTGGCCGTATTTCTTGACCAATGAGAAAATGCCAATATTCTTTGGATGAATCCTTCATTGGCTGCATGTAGACGTGTTGTTGTTGTGCTTTTCTCTTTTCTTTCTTTTTTTTCCTTTTAACTTTCTACACGTTGTTTTCAATACAGTCAGAAACCGTCCAAACCCAGATAAGAAGGATGACGAAGAAGATAAAAGTTGCTCTTTTTCTTTGTGTATTTACTGAAAATTTTGATTCCAAATTATCAAAGTAAAATAATAAAGAAATAATGAAACTTTTCTGTTCTAAAGCTACACCCTCCTCGTGTAAAGTGAACAAAGAACAAAGAACAAACACCAAAATATGGACATATTTCTAATTTCTTTCTCCCCTCCCCCAAACGTACACGAAGAAAAAATAAAATTGTACATCATTAAGAAAAGAAAAAAAAAAAACTATGCTTTAATTTAATTTCCAGAGAAGCTGTTGATTGTGTTGCTATTGGTGATGTTGGGGTTGCTGCTGCTGTTACTGTTGTTGGTGGGCTGAGCACCGCCGATGATGGAGGAGATGGCAGCTGCAAGCACAGCAGTGAAGTTCGGATCGCCGGTGATGGCTGCCGTGGCGGCGCTGACCGTGTCTGCCAGTGAGGGTTGTTGCTGGCTTGGTTGCAAAGGTGGTCTCGGAGCTTGGTTTGCTAATAATTGGGAAGAAGAAGCCATATGATCTTGAGACAGCTGAACGCCAGAAAACTTAGATTGGTTATAAAGAGCCTGTGAAATTGCATGAGGTAACTGAATTGGGGTAGGTCCTGAGCCAAAGCCCTGAGGCTGCCCTTGGAAAGGGACATGAAATGGTGCGTTAGGTCTTTGGAATTGCATTAATGGGTTTGGGTTGTTCTGAGTAAGGTCTAAGGTGACAGTGGGAAATGGTGCTGAAGCTGAAAGAGTAGCCATGCTTGATGAAGAGCACGAAGGGAGAATGGCTCTGGCTAGCAAATTAGGGTTCATTATCCCATCAGCACTGGACATTGACCCAGAAAGCAACATGCTAGCAGCAGCTGATGTGGTTGATGCCATGGCCATGGCGGCAGGCGGCAGTGGATGGTTGTGGGTACCTTCATAGGTGGTTATCAAAATTGTTCTATCCTCGGCATAGCGTTGAACCTAAAATTAACAACCCAAACAAGCAAAATAATTTGTTAGTTTTAGGTACAATCAATTGGTCAATTGCGTTATAGTGGGATTATATATAAAACTCACTTGTTTGCGAACTGGACAACCAACTGTCATAGTGCATCTGTAATATGCACGAGGACACGGGTTTCCCTTGGCCATTTTTTGTCCATATTTTCGCCATTGACATCCATCGGTGATCTGCAATATTCAATCAGAAAAATTCAATCAAAAACTCTACCCAGCCATCTTCTAGCAACTGTCAGTCTATTAAACTGTTTAATCTGGCTTTCTTAATTATCAAATTTAGATGAATGCTTAATCCACCTACCATGGGAGCCTCGGATCGAGCACGAACCGAGACACGAACTTTTCTCATAGTGGCTTCGGCGTTGGACTGATCCACAGCGTTTGAAGGGTTCAATTTCTGAAGCTTGTTAGGACCCCAACCTTGTGATTCAGAATCTGGACTGCCTTCCCTACCAATCTCACTTTTACCATTGTTGTTCCGTGGCGTACTCGATCGGGTTCTTTCATCAGATGAAGAATTAGATACTTGATCCTCTACTTCAGCTGCACCAGTTGGGCCTAAGTCAATAAATTGCCTTGGCACCATTCCTCCACCAACCCCATGTTTTTTCTCCTCAGCTTTGCCTTCAACGACCTAATTAATTATCAAAAAATTACAAATTAAAGAAATACGATCAGATAATTCTCAAACTGAATATTTTTTGTGATATAATAATGAAATGAAATGGAGAAATATTATTATTGAGAGTAATTAATTACCTCATGTTCAGTAGTATCTGGGCGTTGTTTATTTTGTTGGTGTTGCATTAATGCCATAAGTTGAATCTGCAAGGCGCTGTAGTTACCGCTCACATGGGTAAGCATCTCTTTCAACTTTTGGTTTTCTGAATTCATGCGTCTAAACTCCTCTTGCAATTGTTCCAGCTGAAACATATCGATTCATTCTTAAATCTAGTGACACCAATAATCATCATAAATTCCTAATATTATATTTATGTTCAATTAATAAATTAAACCTACCTCAGTACTCCTGGCGCGCTTATCTTCAGCTTCTGACGAAACTCCATCATCCACCATTGATTGATCACTCCCAGTATTAGCAGCAAGAAGAAGCTGTAAACCAGTCTATAACATCAAAATATATATGATAATTAGTTTAATCATTAATTTTTATAAAAGCATAATTTATCAAAATAAAAGAAAAAGAGGAAAATGACAAACTCAATAAAATTCAAGGACATAACTTACATTTAAATCCAATTTAGCCTTAGAAGCTGGTTCGGAATGAGAATTTTCCTTCTTGATACTGATATTGGTTTTAGCGACATCGTGATAATCGTCTTGATGTTGAGCTGGAGCTGACTTGGTTCTATCGGAGAAGAAGTCAACTTCACTGATGACAACCTTCCGATCATCACCGGACGGTACCGGAGCACCGTGCTCGTCCCTGGAACTACGGCTAAGATTCACCGGGAATCCTAAGCCCATGAACATGTTATCGTTGTGCTTGTGGCTGAGCTTAGAGAAAGAACTCAGAGAAGAATTCGGCTGTTTGGATGGTAAGAAAGGGAGGGAGCTAGAAGAAGAATCAAGGGTAAGTCCCCATCCTTTGTCCATAAATCGATCAAAGAAAGCAGAGAAAATCAAAGAAAGAGAAAGTTGGAGAAAGAGAGAGAGACGCGGTGAGAGGGAGATAAGGAAGATGAAGTCTTTAACAGGTGCAACGGGGTGGGGTATAAAAAGAATTGGAACTTAGACCGAAATTAGAAATTGGAATGATTTTGTGAGTTTAATTTTACGCAGGTTTGATTTTTTGAACAATTTTTGCGTCAGATGGTGCGTCAGGCTAGACCATGCTCATATATTTCCCTTAGTCTATACTATTCTTCCATCGCGTTTTGGTTGACCCGAACACCGGTACATCCCATATTGTATCCTTGGTTTTACTCATCGACCAATTTCTTTAAAATACATTATAGATTGTTGATTAAAATATAAGACAACGTATTGAATACAATATTAATTACTTGTTATTTTTCTTATAGATTAAAATGTCAAAAAGTTGATATATTTTCCTTTTTAACTCGTAAGTAGTATTTTGTTATTTTATAAAAGAAAAATACTTGATTTTTTATTGATAAACTATATCGTGGACAACCCGACCCGATGACCGAATGAGTTCTAAACTGTAGAATTTCAACAGAAGGTTACCTTTTATCTTTAAGGTGTGCAGGTAGGGAGAGAGAAAGAGACGTAAGAAGGCGTGTGGGGTTGGGTCAAGAAATGGTTTGACCGATTCGTAAATGGGAGGGAAAAAATGAATCACACCGCCCCCGAATAGTGCGGCGCGTCCCACGTGACGAAAATGATGCGTACACACACTAAACCGGATATCTAAGTCAACGATTTTGACGGCCCGGCTCTTCTCTCTCATCAAGTGTGCGTTGGATAACTGAAGACCGGCTGAGCAAGTAAGCTAGTCGCTACTTGGGCCCACATACCAAAAAACGTTTCAGATCCATAGCCCCTGGGAACCTTGTTGACCCTTTACCGGTGGGACCCGGTCTCGTTGCTCACACTTTTTCCCTCCCACTCCGCCCCCAATCCTACGTCAAACTTCGCTCCTCTTATCATTTCCTTTTTCTATTTTTGTATAATTAACTCACCTAATCTGTACCTTGAGAAACTTCCCTTTCAATAAAATTTACACTTCTTTCTCGACAATTACTCGCCCATTTCTATTTCTGACAAAAAAATATGAATGCTAATTTAAAATACAAAAATAACAAAGGTGAGTGTTTGTTGTTGGAAATAGGATAATAACAGTAACTAGATTAAAATTTAAAAAAAAATGAGCGTAATTTATGTAAAAAAGAAAAAGCATATACTGTACTCTATTTTAATTTTTACTATTAATAGACGAAATTTTTTTCATGAAACATTATTGCATGAAAAACGAAAACCAAATTAACAGATCAAAATAAAAGTTTAATAACATGGTAAGTGGAGCTGAAAATTTGTTTATTGCTATAAATATATTAACTGTAATGACAAATAATCTCTCCCTAATATATTTTGGTCAAAAGAAATGTTATGGCATGTGCTGCACGCCAAGTCATGAAATATATAGATAGATTTGAACTTTCATTTCAAACTCTCGTGGCTTACTATTATGAAAAGTTCCAATTTATATTTCAACCCATTAATTAAGTACGATCACGCCATTTGAAACTTAATCATCAACCTTATTTGACTGAATTTCTAAAGTTTAGATGAAAATTCAAAGAGTGCTTTAAAATAAATTATTGTGTTTGGATGCATGCAAGACTATACATATAATCACTTATGAGAATGTATAAATTTTCTTAGCTATATATGCAACAACATAATTACTCCACATTTATCACACCCATCTATTATTTTACCATTTTTATCTACATTTGAATAATCTTATACAATAGCTTTGTCATCTTTAAAATTTTGTAAACGAGAACCCTTTCATATGTAACTAATTATCAATCATGTTTCATTTAAATTTTAATATGTAATTATTATTTTCTGTAATTTTATACTATACAATTATAAACTTTTCTATTTATTTGTAATTTTATTATTATCATAATTTAAAATTATGAATAATGTATTTTTTATTATTTTTATAATGATAGTAAAAAAGTTTGATTTTTTTTTAATTATTTGTCAAACTGCATTATTGTAATAGTCTATTACATACCGATTTTTCAATTGGTAGTGGGTCATAACCTAACAACCCTCGCAAGGGGTATAAACGAGTGTAGGTTATCAAGGGTGGAAACAATAGGATAGTACACTTACAAATGTCATATCTGTATGCATATATTATATTTTTTATTTTTATTTTTATATTCTCTTATAAGAAAATTAAATTTTATTATACATGTTTCATGTTTTTTATTAAAAAAAATGATATTTTTACATTAATTTTTAGGTAAATAGATTTTATCTTCACACTCTCTCATATATTTGTTTGTTTAGACCTTGATGCTAGTCATACATCCATTTCTTTCAAATTAAACAAAATTTCAGTTCTTATTTACAAAATTTTGAATATGAGAAATGTGTGTTCAAACTTAATCCTCTCTGGCTTTGCTAAACTTCTTAACCTACCCTTGCTCTATACTAGACGCGGAGCCATGAGAAGTCATGACATTAACTAAGATATAAAATGTGAGATTATTGTGCCTTTCTTGTTTGATGTGGACAAGCCTCACATGAAGAGTGAGGTTAATTTTTTAGAGTACTTAGTAACATGATCAAGTGATCTTAAGTCGCTTTTTCAAAGTTCAAAGCAGATTTTATCGTTAATTTGTTCAATATATTATTTGGTTACTCAAGCTTAATTATAGCCATCCTTTTCTTTGATTATATAAGATGATTGTATTAACGATTAATTAAAAAATTAATTATATGAATTACTTTGATTAATTAATCATATTAATTATTTATATAAAAATATTTGATAAAATCAATTTTTTATTATAAATTATTTATATATAAAATAATAAATAAGAATATGAGTATATTTTATGATTTATTTAAATTAATGTTCTTTTATTTTATTAATATTTCATGTTTTAATATTATTGAGCAGGTTAATTTTTTTCTAAAAATAAATTATTATAATTTATTTATTATTATATTTTTCTTCAAGATTTAAATATTTAAATTTATTATATTTTTATTTAATAAATAATTAAATTTATTATACTTATTAGATTTTTCCTAAAGAAATAAATTACATACTTTAAGGGCATAGGTAATCCATGGACAAAGGTTTCTTTCTTTTTCCTTTTTTTTTATTTAAATATAGATTTATTAATTCAATTTATTAGTTCAAAATATTAGATTCAATGGAATGAGATGTAATTCGATGGCTAAAAAAGTTAGACTAAAACATAATTTTAATATCTTATGGATACAAGTGTTTTCAATTTAGTCTCTATTTTATTTTTATTCTTAATTTAATCCCTGATAGATTCAATTTCCTTTAATCATATCTTTCTGTCCATCTATTTCGCATTCTAAGTAATGATTGAAAAGTCTAAAATCTTATTGATACCACCCAATTATATGTATGAAAATTAAATATAACTTGTATAAAAAGATTAAATTGTTTATATGAATTAAAATAATATGTATTAAATGGTAAAAACATAAAAATTTAAAATGATTATCTTATGTCCCTAGTTTTGAATTAAAATTACAAAATACATTTTGTTATCAGTAGAATTTGGCATTGTGAAGTGAGCTGGCAAAAGTCCAAAAGGAGCTGAGTTGATAAAGGAGGAGTTCACCAGACCACGAGATCGTTGCACAAAGGACCTTAGCTTGCTAAGAACTCAAACTTGCTAGTTGAACGAGATCGAGGTTGTGGACCAACGGCAACCCCAGCAAACGAGCTCGAGTTCACTAAGATGAAGTCTTACCCAGCCAGAAGCCCGTTAAGGTCGAGCATAAGGTCAATAAACAACTTGTATCACTGTTTTGTAGATACGACTATCGGGTCCCATACGCAGAAAGTAACTTGCAGAAATCAATCTATAGTACTCTAGGCAGTTTTGTACATTTAAAATTTGATGTAACAAATGTACAGTTTATTTAGTTCCTTTTATACCCCTTCATACTTGTATAAATAAGGGGCTGGAACCTTTATAAAATAAGTAACAGAATACTAGTAAAAACTCTGTCGATAACTATAGTCGAAGCTTTGTATAAACTCTTTTAGATCAATAAAAACATCTCTGTGGACGTAGGGTTCGGTGCCACTCGACTTTAGCCGAACCACATCAAACCTTCACGCATTTCTTTTTTCTCCTCTTTCCTTTAGCTATTCAGCACCTTCTTATTGCTTTGACAATCGGGAAATGGCTTAGATCCTGAAAGAATCCCCTCCGTTGGCCGGATTCAAGTGTAACCAAAATCTACCGTCAACAGATTTATAGTATGGAGGATGAGATGTAAGCATTAAAAAATATCAAATTAAATTTTAAACTTTCATATTATTAATTTTATTCATAAAATTAAAGATAAATAAATAAAGGGACCATACTAAATCACATGAAATATGTGAATGATTAAATCAAGAATAAAAATTAAATAAAGATAAAATTAAAAAATTTTGTATCCGTGTAGCAATAAAATAGTATTTTAATAAAAATTTATTTATTAAATATTTAAATTAATAATCTATACTGATTAATTTATCAAAAACACTCAAATTAATTAAATATTGATAAAAAAAATTATTTGTAAAACACAACAAGTCCACGCAATATCAAAACGTAAGCAGGGGGATTAGGGAAAGTTACCAAAAGGTCCAAAACAAAAAAATCAAAGCAAAGAAATATAACAGAGGAAATACTACTTTCTAACCTCCGTACATACTACTTTTTCTTCTTTTCATGCATCGAGAGCCAATTTTCCAATTTTAAGCGACGCTCTTCATTTTACTTTAGTTTCTTTAATGCATCTTTGAAAAATGGCTCCAAGTCTGAGAAAAAGGCCATTCTAGGTGTCCTTACCAAACGAAAGAAATCCCCACAACCACAATCTATAGCTTCCTTTCTTTATCTTGACTAGCAAGTGGCGCTTTTTTTTATTTTTTTTAAGCAAAATTAAAATTTCGCCATCAAAGAATTTGACATTTTATATCTTCTTACAAATGAAAAGGCATTGTCGGCTCAACATTTTTCTTCAATTTTTTTTTTTATAAAATTGCTATATTTATTTGTATGAAAGAATTAATTCATTACAATTTCTAATAAAAAAATATATTTTCGTAGTTCTATCATATATCAGGAGAGGCAAATGTTTAAAATTTCTGATTAATTAAGTGAATTAAAATAAATATAAATAATACTATTTATTGGATTATCATCTGTAAAATCAACAAGTGATCCAGCGGTCGACGTATGTTCAATCTGAGTAGTTTAAGTTTCATTTTCCTAAAGAGGCAGCCAAACCATGGTTTCCACTTAGAATCCACGAAATTCAAACAGTTCTACACATGACATTGTCATTTGAAGAATATCATTGAATGACATGGAATTTGGGTTTGATGAATGTTCAAACTTCGGCGCCTAAGGAAAACTGAAGCAACCAAGCCGGTGGAGATCGGAGAAATGTAGTCCCGTGCAGAAATTCTTTTCCATATACATTCAGAAAGCTTAAAACAGCAGGTTGCTGTCTGGAACGTGGGTTTCCATAGCAGCTGGTTTATAGATTTCATTTTCACCTAAAAAATTCACCTTTTCTTTTTCTTTTTTTAAGTCTAAAACTTTTAGTGAATTATTGAAATTCATGTTAAGTTCTAGTTCTAATTATGATCCCAACCTTAGGCCACCAGTGCAAATAATGAATTCTGATTAAAGTCGTAAATATGCCAGTAATTCTCCGTATATTTTGTTAAAAAATATTTTTTTATATGAAAATCTTATTTATTTGTATAATATATCTTGTGTCTAATAAAATAATACGTAATATTATGATAGTAAAAAAAAATTCTTTACTAAAGTAATGATTCATCATATTTATTATATATAATATTAAATAAAATATTTTCTATTATCTTAATATTTTATAATTATAATATAAATAAATAAAATTATTTCAAGATATATTTCCTAAAAACAAACCAGCAGTCAATCTCACGACATTTAAGAAGCCGATGACCTTAACTCACAGCCAGATTTTCAAACGAGAATTCGTGTTATTTCTCCCAATTTAACTATTTAACTAAAGTAATAAGTTATTTTAAATGTTTGATAAAAAATTATTGACTCGATTTTTGACTCTAAAAGTACTAGGAAAATCAATTTTTTTAAATTAGCTAATTAATATTTAATATGTAAAAAGATATCATTATTCTTGATTAATTTAATTTTTTGATTGTTCTTGATATAAAAAAAATATTCATAAAAATTATATAAAATATATTTTATGATAAATCATTTCTTAATAAATTTATAAATATTAAATATATTATTTAATCATTTATTTTTTTTTCATTATCAATTTGACAAAAAATATATTATATTCTGAAATATTATTAAAATAAAAAATAATAAAATATAATTTATATAAATGATTATCAAACATATACGTGGACGGTGATCAGAAATGCAGGTAATATGTTGTTTTTGATTTGAAAAACTTGAAAATGAGACTATTTAATTCTTCCCTCCCCATTGAAGCAATGAAAAATCAATCAAATTATGAATTAATATGAATCATTGTAGTCAATACAAGCATAATGCATTGATAAGACATCTGATTAGAGATCAGATTTCCTGCAAACAAAAAATGCACATTTTTTTAAAACCAATATTGACTAACTGAGTTTTTCATGATATATTGTGAAAATGTAAAATGCAAAAACTAAATTTTTAAGTGGTTGGGTTTGCAGTTATTACTTTAACATTTTAGTTGAATTATTGATGAATATTTTAAACATATGAGCAAAGCACATGAAGCCAAATAAGAAGAGATTCAAAGAAAGACAGAAAAAAATCAACACAGTTGACTAGGATTCACATTTGACCACAAAATCCTTCCCCACGTGGCTTAACTTCATGACGTAGAAATTTGGTGAGAGGTTAGGTTAAGACAGCTAGGATCGTAGAAAAACTAAGCACTTTGAACTGCAATCTTAGAACGAAACTCAACCAGGCATAAACGGCATTATCAAATCTTGCGTTGCGTAACCTTCCAAGCAACACCAAGATACTTTTCACATTCTAATTTATAATTCTTTAATATTAATTAATTAATAGGTGCCTTTGTAATAATTTTGTTGGCTGTTTGGTAGATAATATAAGATAATTCTTCCACAAGTCTCTGTGGCTTGTTTGGCTTTTATTTCTTTTGTTTATTTTCGGGGTTCAAACATATTTCAAACCCTTCTAAGACCGACAAATCAGTGAGATTTATAAAACAACAAAACTTGGTGCTCAATTATTTGTTCTTTGGGTTAATTAAGAAAGTAAGAAAGAACATCGTTTAGAAGGCAACCTCTTATGTTTGTTTTATCCTTTGGACTGAGCCTAATTTTCTTTGTTAACGTTATCAATATCTTGCAATTATGGATAACTTAGTGAATTAATAAGAAAAATGTCTTAATTATACCTAACAAATCTTGAAAGCTACTGGTTTTTTTTTTAATTATTTGTTTCCGTGGAAATTTTGTTGATTTGTATCACAATTTTCTTTGCTATCTGTTTCCATTTGAGCGTCATTTTTGGAATGTGCCCAGCCCCGGAAGCATATTGGCATTAGGAAATTCAAATGAATACAAAACCCCATGGTTGAAATTTTGCTTAATGAGGGACCTCATTTTATGCAATTTTTTTGTGCAAAGTTTATTTTGTCACGCTTCCTTTTTTTTTTCCCTAACATCCAAATGATATTAGATAAGTATGAATCGTTTTAATTGGTACAAATGTAATCCAAAAAGGAAATACCCAAAAAAGAAAATAGAGACAAGTATCTTATATATATATATATATATATTTTATATTCGAATAAGTATAATTCAATTTTATATTATCATTTATTTATATTGATATATAATTAAAAATTATTAATAAAAATTAATTTTTTTAATAATATAACATCTTTTTATTTATGGATTTATAAAAATTTTGCACTAACATCAAAATTAAAATCAATTATAAAATAGCCCTCATTCTATGACTCATGGAGAGATACTAAACATTTATGATATAAAAAACTCACACAGTCTCTGAAGTCATTTTCAATTGAAGCCACAATTAATTAGGGTTGTAATCAAGCTGGGTGATAATTAGTTGATCTTGAGCCTGAGTCAACTTAAGCTTGATACTCATTCTGACTTAAGCTTTGATATTCAAAGATACAATTAGAGCTTCATAGAAACTTGATTCATTCATTAATTGAGCTGATTACCTAACCATCTTTATTATTATTTCAAAAAAATAAATAAAAAGACTTACACATATAATATATATATATATATATTTGTATACTTTTAAGTTTTAATGTAAAGCTAGCCTATATAAATTAAAAATGAGTATCGAATATTCAGCTCAAATAAATATCATTTCAATCACACTTTGAGTAATTAGCTCATTTTTGTATAAAAATTGAGCTTAGTCAAGCGCAAACAGTAGGCAAATGATTCAATTCATGACATCTCTGTTCAAAATTCGAGAGGATTCAACGAAAAAACATTGTTTGAAATCGCAGCGATCAATAATTAATTACCGGTAGTTAATTATTTAGAATATTGTCGAGGGAAAATTTAGACCAAGTAGTTTCAACATGCCCTACTAGAAAAGTTATTATCAATATATATGTTTGTAATATATATATATATATATATATATATATATATATTTATATATAGAGAGAGAGAGAGATATAGATACACACACAATATTGATTAGTTACAATCTTTTTTTTTTTCTAATTAAAAAGAAGAAATAAATCAACCACATAAAATGTGACCATAACCATTTTATAATATATATATATATATTATCAATATTTTTATTATTATTCTATTGTACTTTGAGACATTTAAGTGTTTTAATAAAAGAATTTATATAAAAACTTTTGAAATTCTCTCAAATATTATAACGATCGGCGATGAAGAGACCAATCAAATATAAATTTAGAAGCACAAAAAAGATAGTCACAAACGATAAAAATGATCCATCGAATGCACTTTAATATTTAAGTCATTATTTGAATAAAATTTCATTAAATATGTAAAAGATAATTCAAAAAGAGAAATGCTTATAAGTATATATAAGTATTGAACGTATCAATTAGTATATTTTTGGGTCAATGAATTATTACAACATGTCAACAATGCGTTGGTGGCGTTAATGAGAATCTCATTTGATGTCATGTTGTTTATAGATATTTAATCACGTCTTTTGTCACGCATTGATTAAACAATTGATTCATGAAATTCTCAACTAATAAATCTATATTCTAGGTTATTCGATTAAGGGGAGTAGTCGATTGACAAAAAATAATTGATATCAAATATTGATTCTTTACTTAATTCTAATTGATTTGATCATTTATCAAATGATTAAAAGTCACTAACTATTTTAGGTTATATTAGTTTTAAATTCAAAACTTCAAATTAACATTACTTTTTATACATAATATAACTGAATATTTGAATTACTCTTAAATTTTTTTTTATTGAGATGACTCTTTTTAATTGACTGTAATGTAAAACGTTTTACATGATCAATTAATAAATTTTAAACTCTAGGTATGATCCCAGTCTTAAAACATAAAGGCCGATTTGAAAAAGCTGGCTACCAACAGGGGCAGTTCACATGCGATTCTTTGGATTCTAATTCACTCTTACTTCCCTGTTTCAATGATAGGCGCCGCTGTCTTACATCCTATTTTTTCCCCTTCTTTTGTCAAATATTATATATTTTGGGGTAATGCTTCCTTCACAATTATTCTAAAAATTTAAGAGTTTTTATTTTATAAAAATTATAAAAGGGTACAAATTTTACTTACAATAAAAATATAAAAAATTATAATTTTATCATTTAAAATTATATAAAAAATTCTTTATTCCTTTTATTTTAATAAAAAATTTCATAAAACTTATAAAAATAAATGAGTAGGAATTTTGGCAAATATATACTATTCCCTTGATGGGTTTCGTCAACTTTGGAAAGAGGGTGTTGATATTGTTAAGAAAAGTTTATTAATAGTTTGATGCATATGATATTTGATTTGTTGGTAGCTGTAACTTAGTATTCCTTTGGACCGTCAAATTCAAAGATTGGCTAATCAATTTGCATTTAGACCAGTTTTGGCAAAATGTGGACTTTTTGACACCAAGAAGAAGTTTCCTTGAAAAACTGAGAGCGAGAAGGAAAAATATACCATTTACTAGTCTGAAATTTAGGACCTTTTCACCTTTGCAGACAATTTGGTTTCAAAAGTTTTCTGCTTCATGGGAGATTATAGACTTTTGATTCCACATGGTTTCCGAAGCAGAAAGGGCATCTTTTCCAGACAAAGCAAGGGATGTTGGCCCTTTGTGTCTTCATAAATTGCTGGCAGACATTGCCTGTTTTCTTTTGTACATTACCTACTACTTTCCTTTTTCTTTTTTTTGGCACTGCTTGTAGATGTCTAAGATCTGTCTACGTGTGTATACGATTCTTATATCCCATTTCATATAATAACAACCCTTTTGCCTCCTTATGGTTTTTAGTCAATAATGTTAAGCCATTGGAATCTGGGATACTTTTCAAAGTGGGGAAAAGAAAAATATCATTTTCATTTTATTTTTACTTACTTTTTAGAAAAAAATATAATCTTCTTTTCTGACTACATACGGCCCTGATTTAGGCAACTTGAAATTCGGGGCAAAGTGTTTGCCTCAAGACTAGTGCATTATCGGGCCTATTTGTTGGACTCTACTTGGGCTTTGTTGTTTTGATGGAGGATCGATTCAAAGCCTGCATCTTTGCCTTTAGCTGTGCCGAAGGCTTTTACTTCTCGTCACAGATATTCTCTTTCAAATAGAATTTCTAATCAAATTAAATCGTCATTTTAATCTTTCATGGATGAAATTTTTTTCAATTTACTCTTTATTTAATCTTCATTTTTTATTTACTCCTTGACAAATTTAATTTTTTAATCAAATCCTTCTGATCATCTACCCTATATTTGTTAACTAAAATGTTGATTTGGAAGTTTAGAATTTGATGTAATATTATTCAATACTTTTGTGAATATTAAGAAGTTGTTTAATTTACACATGAAGGAAGTTTCTGTAGGAAATTAAACTTTTTAGGAAATAAATTTCTATATAATGTTTGGTTTGACTATAAACTTTTTAAGAAATATTATTAAAATGACTAAAATATTTCATAAAAAAGTTATATTATTTTATCAAGACATTACGTAAAATTTTTAAAAGAGTATTATTGTTATTATTTAAATTTTATAATGATAATTTTGTATTTTTTTAAATTAAAAGTATAAGAAATAAAATTACCTAACAAGGTTGAGTAAGTAAGGACCTGTTTGATAACTATTTTTAAAACAAAAAAACCTGTTTGGTAAAACTATTTTTAAAAATAATTTTGAAAATTTTGTTCTGAAATCCTGTTTTAAAAACT